>MJUU01016493.1:95136-110025 GCA_002080025.1 Modiolus philippinarum | reverse complement strand
TTGTCACAATTTAACGGACTTCCTGTATCAATTGTCACAGTTTGACGGACTTTTGTTGGGAACGTTGCATAAAGAAACTACTTCTGAAACAAGTAAACTTTTGTTTTTATGGAATTTTGGACAAGTAAAAATAACAAGAGGCTCTCAAGAGCCTGTATCGCTCACCTGGACCATGGCCAATACATAACTTCAAATCAACTTATATATGTTAAAGGGTCTCATTTTCAAACTATGTAAATAAACATTTATGTTATATGATCCAACTTATATTTAACTATTTTCCCTATTGCATGCCATCTTGGATAAGGGATGGATCTGCAGGACACAATTTTAAAGAAAATTAAGTATTGTGCCAAAGTTTATTTCCAACTGGCCAAATGGTTTTAAAGAAGAAGATCTTTGAATGTACTCCTATATTAAACTATGTTTCCCATTGGTATCCAATTTGCATAAGGTGCAGACTTGAAGGACATCTGTTTTGAAGGGGACCATCTAAGATACATTGTGACTAGCCAAGTTGTTTCTGATAAAAAATTCTTTGTATACTCTTTCCATACAGTCGAGTAATAAATTAAGTTCCCCGCAGATGGCCATGTTGGATGACATTTAGGCATAAAAGTCACAATACATATATATATATATTATAGTCAGTACCTCATAAGCATCATTAATGCCAAGTTCTGTTCAAATCCATTCAGTGGTTTTCAAGGTTAATTCATCAACTGCTCACTAAAGGTTTTATTTACTAATATTTTTACATTAAGCAGTCAATGAAGCTGATAAAACTAATTCAACATGTCAGCAGAGGTCCTATATAGTGATTACACACTAAAGTCCCTGTAATATACACAATATGTTTATATAGGAAAATCATTACAACATGAAATAAGGTAAAGATTAAGAAAGTATTTTTGCAAAAAATTGCAGAAATTTGCATAAAAACACTGTTTTTTCTCTAAATTATGAAGAAATAATTTTTTAAATGAAGTGATAGTAGGGAATTTCTCTACAGCTCAAAAGAGAAAAGTTAACCAAAGAAGATTTGAACACAGAAATTAAAGGGAAATAACCCATAACCATACGGCATTGGGGGAAAAAAATTGGTGAAAAACGGCCAATAAATCATACACAGGCCTTTGGATTTTCTTCAAAATTTCAGAGTATGTAGATCTTGATATGCTGAACATTTTTTTATTTTACACTTCACCTCTATCTGTTACAGTTTTTGAAATAAACAAGACCAATTACATGTCTGGACCTGCGTCACCGTCTCTCATGTTCAACTTAGAAAGTTTGTTTGTTTTTTTTTCAATCTAACAGAATATCATGTATAGGTTTACCCATTCAAACAAGTATTCATTTACCTTATTACCAAAAATTCTTCAAATGCAAGTTGTATTTGAGATTATATTAAGTCCAACCCTATTACCATCTTCGCTAGCCAAGGGTAATGATCCGCTCCTCTCATCTTCACCCTTGGCAGATCAAGCTGGATTTCTGTAGTCTCAAATCCACGTCTTTGATTGGTTGCAATTAAACTTCACTGCAGCCAATTAATTAACATACATTCAGATTTTGTATCAAAACAATAAAACTTAAAATATGGCCTTTAGTGATTTTTCTATCTTGCAAAATTTCCATGATTTAATTATCTTTCTTTACTTTTGAAGGGTTATTTCCTTGGAGTCAAATATATTGTGAATTGTTGTATTATTAGATGCAATAAATAATCATTTATTATTACAATAAATCATACTGAAACTCTAACTTCAAAGGGAGATAATTTCAAACTGATGTTTCACAAGTTGTGGCTCAATCTGCCAAGGGTGAAGAGGAAAGAAGCTGATCACAACCCTTGGCTAGCGAAGATGCCCTATTACTGTAATACACAAAAAAAAAAGAAGGAAAAAAAAAAATAATAATTGTACAAAGTTGAACAAAACATAAAATGAAAATAGTCCATATCACTTCAGCAAAGGTGAAATTCAAATAAACACATACTTTGAATCTTTATGAAAAAACATATGAAAGCAATGCAAAAATTCATGAACAGCTGCCCATGGTCAATGCGTTCAAAACTCTGCAACATCTCTACACAAAAATTGAGTACCATGATGATATAATATGATAGAATAAAGTACAAGTTCAATAATAGATAAATTTGACATTTTTTAAAATCAAAACTGGCCTAAAGGGGAGGTTCACATCACCAATGTGTTCAAACAACAGTAAAAACTTCCAAAGGTATTTAGTCAGAAATGTTAATCTTTCAGATTACACAAACCAGGCACTGTAATGTTAAAATATGCTGAAAAATAACTAAGTTCAACAATGCATAAATTTGACATTTTTATTTCAAATCTGCCCAAAAAGGAAGGTGCACATCTTCAATGTGTCAAGAACAACTGTGTAAAGTTTCAAAAGCACCAGATAAAAGGAGTCAGAGTTTCAGGTACTGTAATGTTAAAATTTTATGAATTTAATGAAAAATTACTAAGTTTAACAATGGACAAATTCGACAATTTTTATCCAAATCTCACCAAAAGGGGAGGTGCACATCTTCAATGTGTTCAGAACAACTGTGCAAGGTTTCAAAAGCATCAGGTATAAGGTGTCAGAGTTTCAGATTACACAAACTCAGTACCGTAATGTTAAAATTTGATGAAAAAATGACTAAGTTCAACAATGGATAATTTCCAAAATTTTTTTCCAAATCTCATCAAAAGGGGAGGTGCACATCTTTAATATGTTCAGAACAACGGTGCAAAGTTTCAAAAGCATCAGATATAAGGTGTCAGAGTTTCAGATTACACATACTCAGTACCGTAATGTTAAAATTTGATGACAATGGATTAATTCCACAAATTTTTTCCAAATCTCACCAAAAGGGGAGGTGCACATCTTCAATGTGTCCAGAACAACTGTGCAAAGTTTCAAAAGTATCGGGTTAAAGGTGTCGGAGTTTCAGATTACACAAACTTGGTACCCCAAAGCGTGACGGAAGGACGGAGTCGAGCGGCTCCTAGACCTGCGGTCACTGTTGGTGACGCAGGTAAAAATAAAAAATCCGCAAATTTTGAAAAATTTACGGAAAAAGGGCTATAACTCTCAGACAGGTTTTCTGATTTTCTTCAAAATTGCAGAGCAGATAGATCTCGGCATTCTGAACAATTTTACCCTAGTCAGATTTTTTATATCTGCAACGGTTTTAAAGTTATTTGCCAAAAACAGCAATTTACCCCTATGTTCTATTTTTAGTAACAGCAGCCATGTTGTTTGGTTTTCAGACTCCTCGGATACAATTTGAAAGTACATACCCTGGTGATGATCCAGGCCAAGTTTGGTTTAAATTGGCCCAGTAGTTTCAGAGGAGAAGATTTTTGAAAAAAGTTTACGACGGACGACGGACGGACGGACGACGGACGCCAAGTGATGGCAAAAGCTCACCCTGGCTCCAGGTGAGCTAACAAAAAGCAGTCCATTACTTCCAAGTCGAAAGTAGACACTACCGTTTATTCAGTTCTAATGGCAAAAATACTGGACCTTTACAGTCCAGAGTATAAGACTGTTATAAATCAAAAGAAAAAAACCAAATGGCCTGGCAATTGTGGATAACACATGCAATGTACATTGAATATAAAGAAATACAATAATAAATATAGCATATTACAAATACCCAACAAAAAACACTAAAACAAGAGGGAAACCCTAAAATACTCGATGAAAAATCAGATAATTGTAAGGGCAAGCATGATCTGCTTCACATATTGCACCCATCAGATTTAGCAACAATATAGTAAAAAAATCTGTAAAGCATCAATTGATTAATGTCATTTTCTAGCCCTTGGCCTTGATGGTACAGGTGGCTGTCACTTCTCTGACCCTCAATCAGAACCAAGATAAGAATAATTTCTATGAACATGAAAAAGAATCAGTATTGGGGGAAAAAACTAAAAATAGAACAACATTATATTCAAGACAAAACAGGAAATCAAACCTCCAACAAACTTTTGGGCATCAGGAAAGTACAGTAAAGTACACCCCCTGATTCGTTTAACTTACCCACACGAACGATATACGAACGAAAGAAAAACGATGTACGAATGCACGATAAACGATGCACGAACGCACGACAAACGAACAAACGAAAGGTAATACGCACACCAGTATCGTATAAACGAACGATTCATATCGTGTACACGAACGAACGCTGTAATCGTGCGTGCAGACAAACGAACGCTCTTATCATGCAAACGATCGAACGCTCTAATCGTATGTACAAACGAATACTCTAATCGTGTGTACAAACGAACGTTTTTATCTAATGTGCCACCGGTTTATTACTTCACATTGGACAGCAACCTATGTATGAATGGAATTTCACCGGCTTTTGACTAAACTATCTATCAAAAGCTAATTACGGAACGTTTGATACATTTTGAATTTGTGGTGGTCCAGCATGAAAAAATCACTAATGTAATAGTATGGATAGTAACGTAAAAAGGTCGATCTACTTTTTATTTATTTATTTTCTGAGCAACAATTACAAAAAAAAATGAAAATAGAAATGGAAAAAAAAGAAACTTCACGGTCGCTAATTGCTTATCCGTTACCATGATCTTTGTGCAGCTATATCTGAATTTTGAACTATGTGATTCAATAGGCTACCTTAGAAAATAACTCAATTTAGTACTTAATACAGCTTTTGGCAGCTGCCACAAAAAATCCTACACTTTGGGTTTTCCGAAAGAACAGCAATGTAATTTTTTATGATTGCTTTTTCTGCACGTCTATATCAAGACTGCTCAGCTCCATCAACAAATGAAATTATAAAAGCCATAAAGACCTTGAAAACTGGTAAATCCCCAGGTCCAAATTTAATACCAGCAGAGGCACTCAAAGCAGACCCTAAAACAACAGCAAAGATATTAAAACCTCTTTTAGCAAAAATTTGGGTAACAGAAGAGTTTCCAGAAGACTGGAAGAAAGGATACATCATAAAACTTCTAAAGAAAGGAGACTTAAGCCAATGTAAAAACTATAGAGGCATAATGTTACTTTCTGTACCTGGGAAAATACTAAACAGAATCATTCTTGACAGAATTAAATCATCTGTAGACAAGAAACTGTGAGACCATCAAGCAGGGTTCAGAAGAGAGAGATCTTGCATTGACCAAATAGCCACCTTGTGAATGATAATAGAACAGTCAATTGAATGGAATAGCTCTCTCTATGTCAACTTTATTGACTTTGAGAAAGCAGTGTTTTCCATTCGCCATTTAAGCCGGGTTTACCGACCACCTTTATTTTGAGGCCGACCGGCTTTCGTTCTGACCAACTGGTCGGCATTTCCAGGATTTTCCGGATTTTTTCGTCTCCGTACCATCAAATTTCATAATTTACACGCGCCTCGATGTTATGTTTTTCTTGGAAAAAATGGCGGATCGAAAATGTTTCTAATTAAATTTCCTCGTAAACGAGAGAAAGGGAAAGTAGTAGGTGTTGCTAACAAAGATAATCTGTGAATTGAAAGGCTCAGAAGTTCGGGTTGACAGCAGTGTTTCGCAAGTGTCTAGAAACGCAGGGGATATGGCAATCTCGCAAAAATCGTGGTTTATGATGTAGACAAGCCACTGCTTTGAGTTAGTCACTTCTTCAAGTTCATTTAAGTCTGGATTGGAATAAAAATACATAGTACCGTAATTTTCATTTATGGTTGAATAACAAAATACCGATGTTACTGAGAAGGTGTGAAAATATCAACACCGAAAGTACTTTATTCATTTTGACTGTTTTGTACCATGGCATGGGTATGACTGATCAACTGCAATAATTAAGAATATTGAATGTTGCTACTGTCCATGTACCTTACAATCAAAATTAAATATGACGTTTTTAGTCATATGCATAATAATATTTCAGATGGTACAAAAAAACACGGTTGGGATTTTGCGTTTGAAAAAATAAACCCGGTTATTGGAGCAATTTGAAAAAACCCACCTCTCCCTGTTAAGAAATGGAAAACACTGAAGCATTCGACAGTCTTGACAGAGAAATCTTATGGAAACTCTTAGACAGCTATGGAGTACCATGCAAAATTGTCACCCTTATTAAGAATATGTATGAGGGAATGAAATGCCAGGTGGTACATGGTGGCGACACAAGTGAAGAATTTGAAATAAGATCAGGTGTCAGACAAGGCTGCTTACTTTCCCCTTTTCTTTTTCTACTGGCCATTGATTGGATCATGAGGGAATCAACATCAGGGAGAAGAAATGGAATCCAGTGGAATCTTGCAAACCAACTAGATGACCTGGATTTTGCTGATGATCTGGCTCTTCTTTCCCATACTCATGACCAAATGCAAGATAAAACATCCACATTGGTTGAAAATGCAGCAAAGATAGGTCTCCGTATTAATAAGGAAAAGACCAAAATTATGAGAATAAATACAAACAACAGCAATAACATTGAAATAGAAAATACACAACTTGAAAATGTAACATCATTTGTATATCTGGGAAGTGTGGTTAATTACCTTGGAGGAACAGAAGATGATGTGAAGGCAAGATTAGCAAAAGCATACACCGCTTTTGGCATGCTAAGAAAGGTCTGGAAATCTAGACGGATAACAACAAAGACGAAGCTAAGAATATTTAATAGCAATGTCAAATCAGTCTTGCTATATGGTTCAGAAACATGGAGCCTCACAGTCAACAACATAAACAGGCTGCAGATATTTGTCAACAAGTGCTTAAGATCCATCCTGCAGATATGGTGGCCCAACAAAATCTCAAATGAAGAACTTTGGCAAAGAACAAATCAGACACCTATTGTTCAAGAAATTAAGAAAAGAAAATGGAAGTGGCTGGGTCACACTCTACGCAAAGGCAAGTCAAACATCACTTGCCAAGCACTTAAATGGACACCTCAAGGAAAAAGAAAAAGAGGAAGACCGAGACTTACATGGAGAAGGGTACTGGAAAAAGAAATGCTAGAAAAGGAATATACATGGAACAACATTCACCAACTTGCGAAAGACAGAGGCAGATGGAGAAAGATTGTCAGTGGCCTATACTCCTCAGGGGAGTGAAGAAGGCTTAAGAAGAAGATTTTTCTGCACGTTCATTTATTTGATATTTTGCACATTAATGCATGTATATATTCAAGCCCTGAGTACACCAATCATCCGGATGGAAGGAACAAGTATTTTTGTCTTCAACTGTGTGATTTTTCCTTGTACCGTGTGTATCCTTATAGATATTTGCTTGTGTATCAATCTGATAGCGAGTTTGTATTTGACAAATGCAAGACAGTAGTTTGACCGGGTGTTTTTTTAACCGAATCACAGTCTCTGTTTCTAGGGAAATAGCTTCGCATTTCACATAGATGCGAAGTTGCTGATATTTCCATATTTCATATTTCAACAATCAACAATAAATATAACAAAAATATATTTCATAAAAATACTATAAATATTAGAAATTGATTGACAGGAAGGAAAGAAACTTACGTTATCCAATAAAATGACTTTTACAATTTTATCCAAAAAAGTTATTTGGCCTAAAGTCGGATTATCCTTTTTAATAAACATTGTCTGTTTCGGTTTGACAGATAAACAATAATTGATAATTAAAAAGGATCTTTGTGACACAACTTTTTGAAACATTTTAGCCGAAAATATTTACGGTTTGATAAAAATAAACAATATTTGTGTAAAACATCGCTACTTTGTCTATCAAAATAGGATATAAGAATGAAATCGACAAAACATGAAAGAAATAAACATCCAAATAATAATTCTTTATAGAAAAATGAAACGAACAAAATATAATTAAATATAAAATCTATTTCAATTTACGGAAGGACAAAATGATACGGTCATATTTCCTATTCCTATTCCGTTCCTGGCAAAATACATTTCTCAAAACGATGAAAGACTTTTAACTTACTAGATTTTCACATATACATGTATACATGCGCAATGCATACAATACATACAACGAGCTTAATTTGCAAAACAATTCACGAAATGTTAGCTTTTCAAAATCGACTGACGAAATCTCACTTCGGGTATATAAATATAATTCGAAAACAGCATATCTGTATGTCTTCTTCCGTTAGAATCAAGAACGAAAAAAGCTGTATTTTTATTGTCAACACCTGTATATTTGCTCCACCTAAGACAGTTTCTACTAGAGAAATATCATAATACTTGCAAATCATTTTAATCTTCCATTTGCAATTAAAATTGTTTCAACGGGAAAATTTCCTGTACATAACGTTTTATTCTTCGGGACAAATATTATTATGACATTGTGTTTTAATACTCGTGGTATTCCTTCAACAGGTTTGACAATTTGTGGAGATGAGGTATGATTTACGAAATCCGACTCGCAGAATTGAAGTTAACATAAATTGCAAAGACGATGTATGCTATTTTTTGCAAATTCGTGGAAATGAAGTGCCGCCAAAATCTACTTAAACATACTGACGAAACATGTGTACACAATATAAACAGGTGTTCTATCTTTTATTACATTTTGTTAATTTTGTCAGTTTTTTTCTGTGTCTTGTTGATTTTCTCAGTGTCATTTATGCAATTCAGTAAAATAAATTGTGTAATTGCAAAGTCGCCAACACACAGTTTATGAATTCTTTTAATTACCACAAACCCCTGTATTTTACTCATCCTCGCTCTAGTTTATTGATCTGTCACCTTTTCAAAGGGGTTAAAAATATAAAGCGTTCCGTGTTTATTTCATGACATCAACGAAGTTTTTTTTTAAAATTGTGCCAACCGTGTCAAAAGTCTGCAAAGACAGATTTATTCGTTTTTCACAAAGATTGTTTATAGATAAGATTGTTTATAATAATGTTGTTGTAACAGGCATTTTATCCATGGAAATAAAGGGTTACGCCGAGCGCAGCATGATACGACCGCAGCATGTCGACCACTGAAATTTGAACAAGTGTAATTGAAAGTGAGTGTGGACATACTAAAGAGCTTGACACAATAATTGCATGGACATAATAAGGGGAATAACCCAGTAATTAGCTGGACACAAACTAGGGAAAATAAAAATTAGCCCTTATGACTCTTTATGGTTCCTCTTTGACCCCTTATAGCTCGAAAACGGTAACAGCTACACCATATCCATTGCCATATTACTGAAAGCTTATATCAAGTGGAATCCTAAGAAAAAAATCCCATCGAAATCCGTCGAAAACTAAAAATTTCATGGAATCTGCAAGTTTCCAGTTTTGGCCCCTTTGACCCCTTAGGTCAAAAACGGTAAGAGCTACGACAAATCCTTTGGCATACTACTGAAAGCTTATATCAAGAGGAATCTAAAGAAAAAAATCCCATCAAAATCCGATGAAAAATAAAAATTTTTAGGAAATCTGCAAATTAGCAATTTGGCCCCGTTTGGGCCCTCATAGCTAGTTAAGCAATCCAGTTACCAAAAATCTAATAGCAGAGTGCTGCGTTAATTTTTCATAAGCAATCCATTGAAAAAAACTGCATCAAAATCGGATAAAAAATTTAAAAAATAATTTTTTTTGGATTCGCCCCTTTTGGGCCCCATTTATCTCGGGAACGGTACATGCTACGTGAAATCCGTTGGCATACTACAGATTGGAAATTTCCTCAGGAGCACACTGAAAGAAACCCCATCAAAATCCAATTAATAATAAAGATTCTACAGACAAATATGTGAAAACACCCAATTTAACCCTTTTTTGGCCCCTTTTTTAAAAACGGGTGGGGTCACAATGACCAAAACTACTGCAAGCCTTCCTTTTGTGCAAAAGAACATTATGTTAAAATTTCATATGGATTGATTTACTGGAACAAAAGTTATTGACCAAAAACAAAAGTGTCTACAGACGACGACGACGACAACGACAACGCCAACAACAACGCCAACGACAACGACGCCGACAGCACCATACCAATATACGACCGCAAAAATTTTTGCGGTCGTATAAAAACACCAAGGAAAGTGCATGATTTATTCAGTAAAGAAGGTTATCTGGTAATATCATGTTTGAACCTGCATGGCAGAACGGGAAGTTCCGAAAATAGATGCGTATATGTGGAAACAAAGTACGAAATTACTCAAATTTACACCAGTGTATATTCTGCATATGACCATTTCAACAACTTACATCTCATGATTCTCTCATCAGTGCAGATAATATCAAATATCGAAATCCATACACAAAGTTATTATTGTGAAAATAGTAATAGTAAAAATATACTGGTTCTTCACCTGTGACGTTTTTTTCTTATTTTCTTTTCTTTTTTAATAAACGGGGGATTTTCATTTCATATAGCTATTCAGTTGACAAAAAAAGCTGGTTGCAATAATACACCCTGGGGTAAATGAAATAAACAAAAGTACATGTACAAAAAAATGTACACAAAACAACATATAGAAATTTTGTGACAGTAAGTATGCTTCGGCCAAAGTGGACTTCATTTTCGTAATTATTTATTTGCTTTTAAAAGAAGTTGCTGACTAAAGTATGGAATTCCAATTTAATATTTGCGTCGGCTTCCTAAAAGGTTAATATTACCTGAGACTAGTATAAATGTTACATTGTATCAGAGACATATAATTACATGTAATTATATGTCTCTGATTGTATATTAGTCCCAGATATTACATAAAATCAGTATTGTGTTATTATTGACGTAAATAGTTTGTTTCTAAGAAGTTTTTTGTTTATAAATTTTAAACGTTGACCGAACATGCAGCTGGTGTTGTTTGGTGTTTGATATCGTGAACAGTCTCTTAAAGACGTCGAATTTTTTATATGAAGTCTTGCAGGTAAATTCAGGCGACCTATTCAGTAGGTGAATCTTTAACGTGAAGGTACAAAAGTGTGATCAAAGTAAATAAAAATTTGAACTATAGACGAATGGAGAAAGTCACTATAAATAATGTACTACTAAATCATCGGTGCACGAAAACAGGGATTGTGATGGTGAACTAACGCACAAACGAATGCACGATACTAGCGTTCGTGCAGATGAACGAACGATAGCGGAGTAACCAATCAAATTTAATTATTTGGTTTTTAATCGTTTGATTCCTTGCACGAACGAACGAACGCGTTTTTCGTGCAGACGAACCATCAACGCAAACGAACGGAAAACGATACACGAACGAACCAAAAATGATACACGAACGAACGGAAAACGAAAAACGAACGATAAAAAAGACAAGTTAAACGAATCAGGGGATGTAAGTGAGAACCGTAGCAAATGGTACCTGACCCATCAAACTGACAGTGGAAATTTAGATGTTGGGTAAAATAAGTGTTGGTCAATTAGTCAAGCAATAAACTCAGAATCCTGAGGATTTGTCTATATATCTTTATTTTTGGTTGTAAATAAGCTACTATAAAGCAAATATCCAGGTACATTGTAGTATGAAGCTGGTGCAAAAATATGCAAATGAAACCAATTGGAAGGTC
Source organism: Modiolus philippinarum (assembly GCA_002080025.1). NCBI lineage: Eukaryota > Metazoa > Mollusca > Bivalvia > Mytilida > Modiolidae > Modiolus > Modiolus philippinarum. The sequence continues at coordinate 98,538 of MJUU01016493.1, read as the reverse complement.
AGAGAGAGCTTGTATGGAATAAGCTCAATTGACACCATACTGCATATTGTTGATGCATAACATTAAAAAACCCCAAAAAACCATAGTAAATATTAATAATAATAAGAAACGGAGTAAACACAAAATCTCTCCCAAACTTTGTTTGGAGGACATAATTACATGTATATGACACTAACTTTATGTGTATGTTCAACTTGAATTTTTTTGTATTGTTGTAGCACAATCCCTTTTTAATTTTCCTTCAAATCATAAAGAACTAAACCCTTTTATTTTCATGCTGCTGTTCAGCACATTTGGCATTGCCAGCACAACATGATTTACATTTGTCACAATTATTTCTGTCAACTGATGACATTAGACCCGATATGTTCTGCCAGCTGGTGACATTAGACACAAAGTTATTTTCAATTATGATCTGTAAGATACAATGTTTTCTGAAATAGTACTATTAATACACTCTATATAAATGACTTGGTTGACTTGAGAAATAATAAAAGTTAATAACAGAACTTTAATTAACCTTTCACGATGTGTTCCATCAGTGTGTGACATTAGACACAATATGTTCCGTCAAAAAGTGACATTGGATACGATACATTCCATCAACTGGTGACATTAGACACAAAATGTTCTGTCAAAGAGTGACGTTAGACACAATGTTTTCTGCAATAATTACATTAATTTAATTGGAAACAAATGACTTGGTTAATTTTAGAAATTGTTAATGTCAATTAAAGAACATCAAATCAATTTTGATGTTCTAACATTTCAGGAATTAAGCAAGAAATGCTATTTTCCTTGTTGCTAATGTCACACTATCCGTCAAATGTCCGTCAAGAAATTGGTGACATAAGCAACATTTTTAAAAGACCAAAAAAATTGTAATCCTTGATATGTCGTGTTAAAAAAATCATTCCAAATAGTATATTTGATCCTAATGAACCTAATTAGAGAAAAAAATAAACAAAAATAATGATTTAATTTTTCAGGTCAAAAGTGAACTTTTCAAGTGGGCTTGTATGGAAGTTGTCTTTACCCTTGCACGCAAAATTTTGGAACCTTTGCGTTTTTTTCATGCACAAAAATTAAAGCTACCGCAACCACTGAATATAATGACTTAAGTAAACATTGTAGTTGTAAATGCCCAGTGGCACAAAGGAGATCAATCTCCTTAAAAACCAAAAGGAAATATCTGAACTGAAAAAGGAGAGATTAAAACAAAACCCTAATACTGTACCTTACAAAATGGGTACTCTTTTTCAAGGATGTATTTAAGAAATTTGGTAAGTCTAAAGGATAAATACACAGGTAAATTATTTTCAACTTTAATATAGCCAACCTCCAATAATTTTTCGAGTCTAGCTATTTGTTTTTTGGATCCAGTTTTAGGCTTTTCTTTCACTTCATTTCCATCTCCTTCATGTTTTTCAGGACCATCATTTTCTTTGCTGGAGGATTCTGAACAATCTGCACTGGTACCTAAAAAAATTCAAGATATTCAAAAATTACTACATAAATTAAAGGCAATCAAAGTTTACAATTACATGAACAATTAATATAGTTATACATAGAGCATGAAGAGCTTATTACAATTATAATTACCCTCCTGGAGCACCTGATGATGAATGCAATTTTCAGTAGGGGTTCATACTACCAGTGTTTTAGTTTGAGACATTTTTGTTCATATTTGTTTATTTTGTTTAATCTTTGTTGTGTTGTCTCCATTTATGTTACACCTGAATTGCCCCTTTTATCTGCCATTTTTCGATGTATTTCTTAATTTATTTTATTTCAGGCAGAAATGAATTTTTACCTGCCAGATTGTGTAAATGACTGATACATAAAATTTCATGATCATGAAATTATCCCCCTTTACTTTTTTTCTAAATATCCTTTGTACAACATTCACAAATCAAGTTATCAAAAAACATAAAAATATACCATAAGCTTCCACACTCTCAATTACCATATCTAATTTCAAAGACAGTGATGTGAATACCACAATTAAAATCAGTATCCATTCTTCAAACTTCCTTCATACATGTGATTGATATTTAATTAATCAATTGGCAAAACTTTGAGTCACACTAGAAACGTATTGTCTGTTTGATAATGTGTTTACATGTATATGCTGAATATTTATTCTAGATCTTTAAAAATTTCGAATTTAACATCAAGTTCAACTCTTTTTACTGTAATCATGGTAATTGCTTGATATGACATATACATGGAGAAATAAAAACTCTATTGAAAGTACTGTTACAGGTGTTTTGACAATGCATTTGATTTACCTGGCCTATTATCATCTGTATTTCCGACTGAAACATCATCATGATCATGAATGTCACCATTTGGTACTACTTCTGGAGAATCATCTTCTTTTTTGGGAGTTTCCTTCCCTACCCCACTTCCTATATGAGATGAGTCTTTTTTCGAAGGACTTGAATGTTCTATATCTGTTAAAACAACGACTAACTTTTTCTTACAAGGTGATTTATGAATGTCGGTTTCTATTTCATGATTTGTTTCATTTTTAGCGCCATTATTTGCAGGTAGAGTCAGTGAATCTTCTGTCTCCATGGTAACAGTTTGATTGTCTGGTTCAACGCTGGATTTCTCTTCATAATTTACATCAGATTTTATAGAACTATTGTCTGAACAGTCTGAANTTTTATCTTCATTTTTGTGGCTTTGGCGTGCTAGTAAATGTATTATCTGTTTTCTATTATCAACCAATCAGATGTAATACCTGTGGGAAACTGTATTATCTGATTTATGTAACTGTATTATGTGACTTATGTTGCAACCAATCAGATTTTGAAAGATAAATTTCAATAACTTATTAAATTCAATTTTTTATATCAAATTATCTATTCTGAAAAACTATGTTATAATGATCCTAGATCATTTTGGAATTGTTACATAATTTCTTTTCTTTTCCTTATCCATTTGCCATTGTAACGAATTTTATTATAGCGAATGTATATATTATTCTGTATTTTCTCTTTGTCGTTGTAAAATTAGTTTATGGAATAAAGTCTTGTCAATATATATTAAAAATTACAACATCACAATATTTCATTGTAAAAATTACCTGTTTTGACACCCACTTACCTGTGATCGTTACATGAATGTATATTCTATGAAATATACATGCAAGTATGACCTCCACGCAGAATTGAATACATGTAATGGTTGTTTAATTAATATTTGCATAAAAACATTACTTAAATTGATCATGAAAAAAAATAAAAAGTAGTTGTCAGATTGAATCTGCAGTGTAAAAATTGATATATTTAATATATATTCTTATTATTTTTATCAGAATCATGTGTATTGAATGTATATCTGATGCAGTCTTTGTGTTGCACATTTTGTGTTTATTTATCAGGATTATGTTGT
>MJUU01016493.1:50998-67920 GCA_002080025.1 Modiolus philippinarum | reverse complement strand
ACCGAAACGAATGAATATATTGTCAAGTAAAAATTCAAGTGCTGAAATCATATCAAAACAAGTCCAATTAGTTGAATTCTTTTGTTTTGTATTACTAAAATGTGTTTTAAAGGAATTAGAACATATATATTCACAATCGGATTTTTTGAATGCCCATTGAATAAGACGTCTGAATTTTTCCTATAAAAGATTATGTGGTAATGTAGTATAGAGGGTAGAGAAATCAAAACTTTCAAGGGATTCAAAAGGGGCATTATAAGCATTCAATTTATCGAGAACTTCCAATGAATTTTTTATACTCCAAAAATGATTGACACCACTGTTTTCATATACTTTGTTACAGAAATTTATAACCAGGTTTTTAATAGCAGTCAAAGTATTAGTAAGTATAATAGAAACTTAAGTTGTAGAACAGTGACTAGATGACAAAATGAATCTAGATTTATATGGCGTTTTGTGGAGTTTAGGAACCCAGTACGTGGTTGGAACTGTTTTACTATCAGGTTTAGCCTGTAAAGATGTGGCTGTTAGAAAATGTATGTTTGTAATTTCACTTTCCGTTAATTGGGTTAATAGTCTGGTATTATCATCGGATTGGAACACAAGAGCTGAATAATAAGGGCCTAAAACTTTTTTAATGGGCCTTGAAATATAGCTGTCAAGAGCCCGATACGTATACATTACTGCAAACTTAAAGGTGCCGAAATGACCTCCTTAAACCTTACCTCTGCGGTAAGTATTTTCACCGCGGACCACTTGAAAAACATTAACTGAACACAAAAATAAGCACTAAAATTTAAACATATGCCAATTTATACTATTTATTAATACTTTGGTACTCTCTTATTTATTGAAAAACTTTTAAGATACTGATACAGAGAGGTAGTCCTAGACATTTAAATATCAAGTCCTTTGTTACACTATGTAAAACTATGGTTCGTACACATTTAGACTCTACTAGCTCTGTGTGGTCCCCTTACAAAATTAAGTACATTGACAAGCTAGAATGAGTTCAAAGAAGAATAATTTAAGGGATGAAAGATTTATCATATCCAGAACGACTAGGAAAACTTGGGTTGCCAAGATTAGCATACAGGAGGTTAAGTGGAGATATGAATCATAAACGGATATTTTGACAAGGGGGCTAGGACAGTGGTTAAACTACTAAGCGATTCAGATATAAGACACAGTACAAGAACCAACACGAAAAAAATAGTCAAAGAGCAAATACATTGTGCCCAGTCGGCCGTGATATAGCCTACATAATATCTTAAAAAATGTAAAGGTCCGTTTTATTTTATTTATGCTTAAATGACCAACTGAAAACCATGTCGACCGGAAAATCGTACAAAAACCCAATAAAACAATAGAATATCATAATATCATTGTTGTCGATGGTGGTCGGCGGTAAAAATACCCACCCCTTACACGGTATCCTTACGTTCAATGTTGGGCAACCTCACCATCATTCATCGTAAGTTGAACGACTCGGTAATTATAGTTTTCTCCTCCATATTTATTTCCTGAAATATATACAGAGGATTTAATCTCAAAAACTCCTTTGAGACGCAGTAAAACGTCCAAGCAGGGACTATACTCCCTGGTCCAAGAATGTATATATATATATATATATATAGTGGTCTATAAATAACAACAAACATTTATATCTAAAGAGTGTGGATCACACAAAGATAAGTGTGATGCATTTACACATTATGAAATTATAGCTTGTCTAAAAAATGTAATAAACACACTAATAAATGTAAATATTTTCATGAAATATCTACAAAAGGTCTTAAATTAGTCGCTAATTATCAATTCACAAAGAATCTTCGTCAGGCGAGGCTGAACATTTAAAAATTTAAANTAATATATATATATATATATATATATATATATATAATGGTTTATCATCCACCGTGAAATAAGTTCCAAAAGAACATATTTCATCGCTATATTCAAATTCAAATTCAAAGTTTAAAGTATGTGAACAATACATAACACAAGCTTTAGTAAAAGCTTTTAGCATCGACAATTAATAACAATAACAACACATCATAATTTTCATTTTTTTTCAATTCTTTATTTACCAAAGTCATATAACTATAGGTATACAGCAGAACAATATGTAACAGAGAATTGTATTATAATTGTATTGCATTGTATTACATAAATGCATTCAATAATGACAATACATTTCTTAGTTTTAAGGCTCTAAATATATATTTACCCAAATTGCATAGTTCTTTTACATTATTTGAACTCATAAGTAGGATATGTTTATACATAGATGGATTTGTCCAAAAGTATTGTTTTATAAAATATTTTCTCAGTCCATGAAAAATAGGATACTTTAAAATAAAATGCATTTCGTCCTCAAGGTCATTTTTACAAAAAGGACAATAACGTTCATTCCTGGAAATACCTGTGAATCTACCACATTCTATAGCTAAATTATGGCTAGATAATCTCATTTTTGTACTATATTCTTTGCAATAACTAGGAATAGGTTTACATAAGTAAGTTTGCAGACAAAAATTATCAATCATATATTGATAGTTAAAACATTTAACAGAAGTACGTAATTGTGTATCAAGCTCTTGTTTGGTACAATCATATAACCTTTGTTTTACAATATTAAATTAAACTTTACAAATATCAATATTCGTAAAAGTATCTTTGTTACACCATATGTCTCAGAGTCCAATGGAAAACAACTCATTTTTTATAAAATATAACCAGTTTGATTTGTTATTAGGACAGCAAATCAAATTTTCCAACAAATAAATATAACTGTTGCTTAAAACACAATTGTTAGTGGTTAACAATTTAAACCAAAATTTAAAAATTCGACATTTTCTATTATATATAAGCGGAACTCTACCCAGTTCATAATAAACAATAGCATTATTTGTTGAAGATATTTTCTATTATATATAAGCGGAACTCTACCCAGTTCATAATAAACAATAGCATTATTTGTTGAAGATTTTACCTTTAAAATATTTTGACAATAATTAAGATGTACCCTTTCAATAGGTGGTGCCTTATGTGAGCCCCAGACTTCACAACCGTAACTAAGAATATTATGAATATACAATGTAAGTGTCTCAGTTTCCAAGTTTGTTTGATATTCGGGTGTTGTGTAAACACAACCCAAGCCGAGCCTTAATTAATTCTTGTTGTCCATGACTCCAATTTAAATTATTTTCCTTCAAAAATTGTCAAAAATGACAAAATGCAGAAATAATACTAATTTTTTGCATTTTATTCATAATAATAGAAATTATTTCTTCCAACCATACATTACATAATTTTCAGTTTCACGACTACAATCCTTGTATGCAAAATATCATTTATATAACGGAAGCTAAAATTGAAGGATTGGGCCAGTTTTTTTATCTTTATTTTGGAGAAGCCCTTCGATGAATTCAGTTTCATTAGATTGAAGAAACAGATCGGCTGGGAGAGGCGCACAGTTTGCCGGTGCTCATAGGAATTCCGATTGTGTGTTGAAAAACAAGTCCTCCAAACTGGACAAATATATTGTCGACCAGAAACTCTAACATTTTAATCACTTCTTCCTCTATATATTTTTTCTCTGATTCGGAGTCATTTTTCACAAAGTAGGCTTGTTCTCTACCTACAACAATGAACCTATATCTTCGTTCACCGTTCTTACGTGAGAAACATCTATGAATTAAACCTTTCAGCCGAGATTTTAGTTGTTCATGAGGAATAGTAGTGTAAAGTGTGGAGAAGTCGAAAGTTTTAATGCTGTTACAGTGTGATAATGATCTAGAGTTTAAGATGTCAAGTAGATCTTTGGAGTTTTTCAAAATCCACATTTCATTTACACCGCTTCTTGAAAAGCAAGTATCACAGTATTTTTGAAGGCCCTCTTTTTCAGCTGTCAAGAAGGAGGTTAGCAATTTAGATATAGGTTTTGTAGAGCATTTGGCAGATCCAGCGATGTATCGTTCTTTGTATGGGTATTTATGTAACTTAGGTACCCAGTACAAAGAGGGGAGATCTGTTTCTTCATCCTTGGTGGAAATCCCGAAGGAAAGTAAAACAGATTTATTGTTCTGTAATATCTCCTCCTTTGACAGATAACATTGTCAATTATTTAGTCAGGCAATAAGAATAATTTTTGTGAACAAAAATCAGGCATTCGACCTAAATCCTAGGTATTAAGCCTAATGCCAAACTCATTTTAGGCTTTAGTTCTAATGACTAGGCATTAACTTAATGCCTAGGATTTAAGCCTTATGCCTAATTTCACCTATTGCCGCTAAAATATACAAGGATGAGGATCCCGTCATGGGGTTCTTGATTACCTGATTATCAGGGCATTTTTAATGATTATTCGATTACGAGGGCATTTATTTAATGATTATTTGATTATTAGCTTGCATTTTTATATACTTTTTGATTACTAACCAAAAATTTTATTGATTACCAATAAAAATTTAATGATTATTTGATTCCTAGGATCCCCCCATGAGGACCCTCAAGGATTGTACAATCCTTTTGTATAAGGATTGTGCAAAGTCCTTGTACACAAGGATTGTAGCCGCCAAGTTCAGTTGATCCACTTTGGAAATCATTGTAAATCTATTTTTACAAAAATTTACAAATACGTTGGTGCTTGGTACGGGTACGGATGCCGATTACATCCTTTAGATAGCCCGAGGAAAAAGAACCATAACTCTGCAGACATTTATCTTCCTTTGATTTGTTTTCCTTGAATATTTTAGCATAGAAATATGTAAATGGCTGAAGCTTCCCCCGCAGCAACGAGTTCATCGGTTATTTTGACAACCGAAACACAAGAGGTATACGTTAAAAGTTTAATCAGAACTGGCTGCAAATGGTTAAATGAGTTTATCCTTCCCTGTTGGGATTCGACAGAGATTTGCCTTCTGACTACATTCTCAGTCCACTATCATTTCTCATGGTGGACAATGGACTGAAAGTTTCACATTGCCACTGCTTATTTGTTGCTTCAGATCAGTTTCCTCATTTCTATAATACCATATTCCTCGTATTAAGTGCCCAGGGCACTTAGAAAATTTGAAAAGGGGGGCTTATTAAGTAGAACAAATACTGGGTTCTAAAATGAAGCTGTTGTTATGAAATTCTTCAATCTTTCATAAGTACATGATGTAATCAATGTAAAATTGCTTCAAAGATCAAAATTTTTGACAATAAGGCTGATGAGTTGTTCATTTTGTTTGTACCAAAATGAAAAGAAAAACATGGAAACTCGATTGTTCACAACTGGAAATTTGGATGCATAAGCATGCGCAATCGATTAAAAACAAATCAATGCAGGAAAACGTAAGAAATAAATACGGAAATTACAGTTTCTAATTGGAATTTTGAGGGGGTGCTTACAGAAATTAAGGGTGGGGGGCGCTTATAGCAGCAGGGGCGCTTAATACGAGGAATACGGTATATGAAAATTCATTATTTGTGCGCACAGCCACAGGGATGATTTGACTGGAACCACCTTGAAGACTCTATTGTGTGCACCAACAAAACGGAGGAGTTTAAACACTGACTCCTTAATCAGCGCCATAAAATTTGCACAGATAACCTGTCGCATAATAGCCCAGCAGGGTATCTGTGAGGTGTTCATACAGATACATTTGCAATTTTGTGTACAGATACAGAATTTCAAGGGAGGGTTAACGTGCTTGGCCTCTAAGTTAGTTCAGTGAAGCTTAAAAAAATCCCTCTTCGAGAATTATTATTTTTCTATATGAATTACTGATTATCTATTCTGTGCCTAAGACTAAGTAAAATAATTCTAAAATGTATGATATACACATTTACTAGTATTTTTAAACATGTTAGAATTTCAGTATGGACTGATTTGCTTTCATTTACCAAATATTTCAAATAATGCTTATTTTTAATAAGCAGAAAAACAGGCAGGTATATTAAAATAAAAGATGTTTAACATGTAGTGTTTTATCCATGTGAAACAAAAATGTAATAATTTTTAATCCTAAGAAATCTAGATTCAGTAAATAATCAAGAAACCCATGAAAACAAGCTTAAGAATGTTAACTGGTCAATTTGAAAATAAATAGGATTTCAAATGAGTATTTTTTTTTATTTTATTGTTTTTCAAAATAAATTTTACAAGGATATCACTTATTCACAGACTCTCTCACACTTGCACTCCAGGAAATCAAAGATAGATAAATTTGACAGCTGGATACTATAAATTGACGAACACTGTTTAAGAATGGTATTAGAATCTGTTGACATGATTGAAAATTTAGGAAATTGTATTGTTATCCTATTCAAATAAATTTTCAAAACCTGACCATCTTCTTTCAAAAGAGGTTTGTTTATCATTGATACAAGCAATATATTTTTCCATACAATAATGACATTGAATTTCATTTTTCAAAGAAGGAAGATATAGTTGTTCCTTTCTACATCTTTGTCTATAAACATAGTATTTAAAGATCGGCATTATAACGTTATGTGCCCTGTGACAGTTTTTCCTTCCAAAAAGGATTTCTAATTTAGTAAAATTTAATAAGGTTGACGTCTTTTCATAGATCCAGTTCTCAAGACTGACGTAAAAATTATTCACAACATTACAGTTATAAAATAAATGTATAATTGTTTCTTCTTCTTGTTTGCAGAAAGAACAGGAGGCATCATTTTAAATTTTGACAATGGATAAATATCTATTAGTTGCAAGGATTCTGTGAATGATACGAAATTGAAACCATCTTAATTTAGTATCACTTGTAAATGTGGAGGTGCCTTGATGTACAAATCTCCAATCTATACCTTCTTCAACCAATAGATTTAAATTCCACTTTTCTTTGTAGTTTTCTTGATATTTAATGTTTAAAATAAAGGTTTATAAAACAAATTTGCACCTTTTTTGTATAAAAGAATATTTTGTATGTTTTCTGGGATAAATGGCTTTGTTGGCAACAATTTTTTGTCAAAATTCCTTTAGACCGGCCATTTTCTAAATATGCTTTCTCTCATACCATAAAATATAGTGATTGGGGGTGTAATCTCAAAAGTATTGCAAAATTTCTGATAATCATAAAAGCCACCTTCCTCATCAAAAAGATCACAGATCTGATAAATGCCTTTATTATACCAATTTTTATAAAATATTGGTTTACCTGAAATTTTAATAGAAGAATTCATCCAAATTGGGTTTCGAAGTATTTTCTCTATATTTTTTGCATTTCCAATATTGCTGTGTAACCAATTATCAAAAGAGTCAAACACTTGTCTCCAAAAAAGATTATTGGTCTCTTTATACAATTCTTTAATATAAGCATTACCCAAAATATGTAACTTATTAAGGTCAATATTTACATTTGATAACAGTAATTTTTTCCAAGCAGTGTTGTCTTTAAAGATTCTCCTTATCCAGGTTATTTTAAGAGATTTAATAAATGACTCCAAATGGGTCATACCACAGCCTCCATTCGATATGTCTTGTACTATTTGCCATCTGGAGATGCGCTCTCTCCCGTTCCAAATATATTGGAATAATATAGTTTCTATCCTTTTAATAAATGATTGATCTGGTGTAGGTAAAGCAATAAAAAGGTGTGTAAGGACAGGAATCAACAATGTTTTAACAACTGTTATTTTTCCTAAAACAATGATATTTCTTTTTTCCCATTGCTTAATGAGAGATTCAATCTTTAAAATTTTTTTATCAAAATTAACTTCTACAATTTCCTCCAGGTTATTGTAAATATTATTCCTAAAATCTCAAAGAAATCATTAGTCCATATTAATTTTCTATCCTTACACAGCCTGTCATTGCTATTCACCTTTGATCCAATCCATATAGCTTTGGTTTTGTCAAAATTTGGTGTAAGACCAGAGTATTTTGCAAACTGCTCAAGAAGATCCAAAGTCTTTTTAAGGCTCTTTTCTGAACCATCTAGGAAAATTCCAGTATCATCTGCATATTGGAACAATAAGTAATAATTTTCTTTTACTTTTATACCTTTAATATCTTTATTGTTTCTTATTAATATACCCATTATTTCAACACACAAAACAAACAAATATGGCGATATCGGATCACCTTGTCTACAGGCCCCTCCCTATTTGAAAGAATTCTGAGAAGATACCATTTTGTAGGACACAAAGTCCTATTTCATTATTTAGGGTTTTAATATAGTTTATGAACTCATTATTAAATCCAAAATACTATAGTACTTTATAAAGAAAGTTCCATGAAACTGAATCAAATGCCTGCTCAAAATCTATAAGCAATAACAAGCCAGGTATTTTTAATTCTTCTGTACTGTGCAAAATATCATAAATGAGCCTGGTATTTTCCCCTATATATCTTCCCCTCAGAAAACCCTTTTGGTTTTCATGAATCAATTTATCAAGTACATTTTCAGTCGATTTGCTAAGCATCCCGACAAGATTTTATATGAAACATTCAACAAAGATATTGGACGCCAGTTTTTTAAAAATTCTCTAGGTTTATCACCTTTGGGAAGTATTGTAATTACACCTTGTCTTTAGGTTATTGATAATTTTTTTATTTCAAGCCCTTCATTGAATGATCTTAGAAAAAAAGTACTCAGGTCCTTCCAGAAAAACTTAAAAAATTCTGCGATAAATCCATCGGAACCAGGGGATTTGTCATTTTTCATATTTTTCAAAGTTTCAGTTGCCTCTTTATAAGTTATTTCCCCTACAAGAGCCTTTGATTCCTCTTCATTTAATTTAGGAACATTAAATGAACTCAACAATTGATCCAAGTTGCAATCAGTTAATGTATCATCCCTACTGCTGTACAATTTTTTGTAAAATGATTTTATTTCTTGTAAAAATTCTTTTTGTTCTTCAATTTTTTCACCCTTTTCGTTAATCAATTCTGATACTGTTTTATTTACATAATTACATTTTTCCAGGGTCGAAAGTATTTTGTAGGCTTTTCACCATTTTCAATCCAATTTGCCTTTGATCTTAGAATGATCTCCCTAAGTTTTACCTTTCTTAATTCTTCTAGTTCATTATTTGCTTCAACTAATATTTCATCCATAATATCTTGAGGAAAATTTATTTGTCTGATTAGTGACTCTTCTTTTTCTGCCATTTCTTTTTTATTTCTTGAGGCAAAAGGAATTGACATACCCCTTATCTCTAACAGTAACAATTCTAAAAACATTTGATCAGAGATATTCAAATGCATATCTTTATCTTGTATATCTTCTATGTTTTCTCTATTATAGGGTGATGCTGCATATCTTTGTTTGAGATTGAGAATTATTTTTTTTTGACATTGGAAATATATTCAGGGTTATAAAGGAGTTTATTTTGAATTTCCAAAAACCACGTTCTTTTTTGAAGTCGGTAAATTTCAATTCTAATTCAACAAATGCATGATCAGTCTTATAACCAGGTTTTGTATCTATTTTATCAACAATGGCAATTAATTCTTCAGATATAAGGAAAAAATCAAGTCTTGCTTTCTTAATAGGATTTTTCTTAAACCAAGTATATTTGTTCGAGACGGGTTTTTAACTCTCCATGGATCTTGGAGCTTATATACTTCTTTCATTTTTAAAACTTCATTCCTTGCTTTTGGATTGTTAACATTTAAATAATTTGAGTAATCTTTCTGCGGATCTTGTACTAAATTCCAATCTCCACAAAATATAACAAAGTCTGACTCATTATTTTCTATTTCTTTAGTAAGGTTTGCATAAAATTCTGGGTTGTCTTGATTAGGTACATATAAATTGACGAGAGTAATGATTATGCCTTTTGCAACCTGAATTTCAAGTATCAAAAAATTACCATTGCCACCTGCTCTTTCTTTTACGATTTTATATTCAAAGTTATTATTGAATAAAATGGCTACTCCTCTCGAGCCCCTAGAACCTTCACTTAGATAAATATCATATCCCCATTGTGCTCTTATAAATGCATAATCTTTGCTAACTAAATGCGTATCTTGCAAACAGTAAATAGAGAAATTTTTTTGTCTTAAGTATTGAAATACATCTTTTCTTTTTGTATTGTCACCCAAACCACGGCAGTTTATACTTAAGATTTTTAGTTTATCCATTTTAAATTTCAACTATACATATTAAACCATACAATGTATTCCATAAAAAACAAAATATAAACAATGTTTTGAATTTCCTCCCTTGCATACTCACACATTCATACATAAAACAAGACAAGTAAACCGAAGCATACATACAGATAGGCAGTGTTATATCAAAAAAACAATATACTCTTAACAGATAATAAATTGAAGGCTACATAGTATCTTTGAATTTTATCCTGCTCTATCCGGATTTGCACATCAAATTTTATAAAATTATATCAACAGAAGTTGATAACATTATGTTACTTGTATGTAAATATAAATTAAATAGTGCTCCATGGAGGGTTTGTGTTACCTGTACTTCAAATCAGCAATTTTTGGCTTGGTGGATCCTGGTCTCTAACATGTTAAATGAAAAAATATAAATATAAGGTGCATAACTTAATCCAAGTATTTGTATCCCAAAACTTCATTTGAAAATCTAGAATTAAAAATGAGTTTCAGATTTTGGAATGAGGAATCCTCTAAAATCAGTAAAAGTAAATATTTAATGGATGTGCACAATTAGATCATGTATCCAAAATACTTTGAAAGTTTCATTGGATTCTGATTTGCAGTTTTGAAAGAAGTTACTTATTAGCAAATCAAATTAATAAATGAGCATTTATTCTCAATGAGTCCTAAAATCTGTAAATATCAGGTACCCAACAAGATTGAGTGGACAACATATCTTTCCATGTCAGAAAGCTAGGGAACCAAAAGAATAGATTAGCTATTTTGGCTCAGTAAACCTCTTAAATATGTGAAATCAAAATTTCTAATACAATGTATTAGCTGGAACACATCTAAATATCGTGTTGATTTGCTTAAAATATGACTTACAATCTTAATATTTACAAACCAAAATAGTATGAGCCATTTGGCCAAATAAGCCTCTCAAAATCAATAAATCAAGAATTGAAATAATAGTTCCACAGCAAGACCAAGCAATCAACGTATCATGCCGCTCTGGTTGAATAATATCTTTCAGTTTTGAAGAATTTGTTGATTAATAAACTAAATTAGGGAATGAGTTTTCATTGCTTGGTGAACCTCTAAAATATTTGAAGTACAAATTTTAAGTCCTAAGTGCCAGTTGCTAAGTGCTCAACCAGACCTGGTACACTAAGAATATCTAAAATATAATTGAATAAAGGTATAGTTTTAAAAGATTTACCAACAAAATTGATATACAGGTGAACTTCGATGGCTCGAACACCCAAGGGACCAATGAAAACAGTTCGAGTGACAGGAGTGTTTGAGAAATCGAGGTCGAACTATGTTGAAACTTGAACAAAAGGGACCAGAAAAAGGGTTCGAGACATCCATGGTGTTCGAGCTATTGCAGTTCGAGCCATCGAAGTTCTACTGTATAAACTATTAAAATTTTAGCCTCAGTTTACCACCAATCTATAGGATCCAAATTATAAGTATCAGGTGTACATCTAAGCCTGTTGGACATATTATCCTGAAAATATTGTTTGGATTCAAATGAGTATTATGTTTTGTTAACAAACTGTAAAAGAAGTAAATTAAGAGAAAAAAATTGATAGGATAACGTTGCTGGTGTCGTTTTTGAGATACATGTGATTCAAGATTTGGCAGAAAACTGAACTCCTCTGAATTTATCATCGTTTTTTTTCTTAAGCCATATTTACATTGTATCCATGAACGAATGTGACAGAATAATTAGGATTTACCGAAATTTTGTCAGATTGCTCCCAAAGAAGTATACACAAAATATGGGGCTTCAATTAATGGGCAAAATATTAATGTTTTTAAATGGATAAAACCAGAGGAGTCTGAAAATCTGACTGAAATACCAAAACATGACCTGTCACAAGCGAGCAGATGTTGTCCTCTATTATCACCATGATTAATTATTTAAGGGATTTCAAAAGAAATGTAGAAAATGGATTATCAAATCACTTGTCCAAGTAGTCATGGTAGTACCCCTGACTGTAAAGGGTTACCTTGCAAACAATGCCATGCTTCAATGACCATTGAGGAAAGTGGGATAGTATTTTATATGAGGTTAACAAACAGGTTTAAGTTTCTATTCTATGGAGGGTGTATGCTGTTATTATTAAGCTTTATAGAAAGAAACATAATGGGTATTATACCTGCCAACCCTACCGATTTATGTGGTAGACTACCGATTTTGGACATGTTATACCTACCTCCAATTTTGAATGATAATTAACCGATTTTGAAAAACATTGCTTCAAAAAAATCAATAGAAAAAAATCATAAAAACCCTATATGTATATAGCAAGGTATAATGTATATACTTCATGATTGACTTACATGTACCTTAAAAAAAGACAGAATGTGCATGCCTCTATCTTATAAATAAATGACCATGTTCGTGGGACTAATTGGGTAGCTTGAAAAGCCTGAAAAGTCCTTAGCAATTGAACAATCATGGCAATATATTTCACTTTTGAATATTTGATGTGTTTGAACCAAATACATTTGAAAGTTATTGTTCATTGCCAAAAGAAATGATATGAACACAAAATTGTTCAGAAAATACTTCATTCACATAAAAGCAAAATTTACTTTGAAATTTAATGCTTGATCTCATTATAAAGTTATTTTACACATATTGTCAGAAATTACAGTTCATTCTAGATCTTTTAATTATTATAAGGTTTCTTCTCAACTACCACTTAGTTATAAGTGATTCTCAAAACACGTCTTGTTATATTATTTTAAAAAAAAATTCATTTTTGATTTTTTTTGTACATTGCAAAATTCATTTTGGCACAAACATTATAATTTTCAACATACCAACAAATTGGATTTATCAATATTTTCAGTATTTTGTTTTATAGTATTATTGTGTAATATATTTCATATTGACATTGTTATAGATCCGAGGTAAGACATATTGGCCTGAGGCGTAAGCCAAAGGCCAATGTGACCTAGCAAGGATCTATAAGTAAAACTATGCAAATATGAAAAACATAACACAATGATACATTTTTCCTTTATTAATAAACTTCATTTCCAAGCATGAATCCTATCAATTGCTTTCAAGCATTTCTTTCCTTTTTATATTTTGTTAGACCTTGTGTCCTGTTACAGCCCGGGATTAGACAACTGTAGAGGTACAACTGGCTTATTTTAATGTTTCCATGATGAGAGATCATGCGATAAATACAGATTAGTACATGGGCATTTCCATATTGGCCTGGGTATCATCCCGAGACACCCATATTGGCCCGAGACAAAGTCGAGGGACAATGTGGGTCGAGGGATGATAATCAGGTCAATATTGAAATGCACATGTATTAAACTTTTTATTACATACTTCCGACGTTTAGAAATGCCAGGCCGATATGNGCCAATATGGACCGGAAGTAGTTTATTTTGTCTGAGATGCACGAGGAGCATAAAATAACCTATTATTTTCCCGGGGTGTGAAAATATGGACAGTTTACTTCCGCTCATATTGATCATGCAAAAATGCTTTTATTTCTACTAAGTATGTAATAAATCAAGAGAAATTATGAAAACCCCATATCGGACTAGGCCAATATGGAAAGACCCATATTGGACTAGTTCAGGTCATTTTAGCATACATGTACTTTTCATTGGTTATTGAATTGGCAGTTTTAAACATATTAAGTCAAATACACTTAAGTTAATTAATAATGTGTATTATAGATGTTCAGATAATTCTATCATCATTCCAGAGACTCAGTGAAAATCATGTACATTTTATTTTGACATTATGGATGCAGTCAACATGGTCAAGTTCAATATTCAGGCCCTTTGTAAATGCATAATTAGCAAGTGAATTCTGCTCAAACCTGTGCTAGGCACTGTCTTGAACTTGATATGAGGTAAGAGTGTTTGCTCTTTGTTGAAGGCCTCATGGCGAGTTCAAAATGAAGAACAACAATCAAAACTTTGTTCCATTTCTAATATTCTTAATCTTACCATGTATTTATAGGGATCCCTTTATTTGTTCATATAATTTTTTATACCCCGCCACACAAAGTGGCGAGGTATTATGTGATACCCTCAGTTGTGTGTCTGTCCGTCCCTCTGCCCGTCTGTCCGTCCCCCAAAGGTTTCCGACAGATAACTTGTGAACGAAGTAACACAAGGTCTTCAAACTTTGTATGCAAGTTGTGTACCACAAAACTCAGGTCAAGTTCAATTTTGGCTTCAGAGGTTCAAGGGGTTCTGGAGTTAGCCCCTTGAAACTTTGAAATTTTGCGAATTTTAGGATTTCCGACTGATAACTTGTGAAAGAAATAACACAAGGTCTTCAAACTTGGTATGTAAGTTGTTTACCACAAAACTCGGGTCATGTTTGATTTTAGGCATAGAGGTCCAATTACAAGGGGTTCTGGAGTTATGTCCCCTTGAAACTTTGAAATTTTGCAACTTTTAGGGGTTTCATACTCATAACTTGTGAATGAAATGACATTCTGTCCTCAAACTTGGTATGTAAATTGTTTACCACAAAACACAGGCCAAGTATAATTTTTGGTTCAGCGGTACAAATAGATTTGGAGTTATGCCCCTTTTAACTTAGAAATTTTGGAAACGTGGAGGGGTATCATGTAATGCACCATTCCTATTTTTTTATTTATTTTTGCAGACACAGCGAAGTCCAAGATTGCATTTAAAGTTACAGCGACCTAAAAATGATAAGAAGGTCAAGTGGACAACAGAAACAGTAGACAATGAACATATGAACAAGAAGAAATCTAAATGTAGGTTTTATAATTTTTTATCAACAGTATTTTTGGAAATAAACATTTTTTTTTATGTGATCAAATGGTGTATTTTATATTAAAAACATTGCTTTTTGTATTTTATATGAAATCGTTCATTTTTAAAATATACAAAATGGTGTAATTTATTGTCTCGCCCGCGACGAAAGTCGCGAAAGCGAGACATAGGCGTGCAAAGTATGACGGCGACGGCGACGGCGACGGCGGCGTAAACTCAAGTTTTAATACAGAAGCCTTTGATGTAGGAACTTTATATTTGGTCCATAGGTAGCTTACGGCGAACCCTATCTGTCGGACCCNCATAACTTTGGTTCTAGTGGATGGATTGTTTTCAAATCTTAGTATGATGTTTCTTGGAACATTCTTGAGAAACGTTTTTTTCCTTTAGGTTTTTGCCCCACCCATTTCAGAATTAGGGGCCAAAAAAGGGTTAAATGAGGTGTTTTCACATATTTGACTGTAGAATCTTTATCATTATTGGATTTTGATGGGGTTTGTTTCAGTGTGTTCCTGAGGAAATTTCCAATCTGGAGTATGCCAACGGATTTCACGTAGCATGTACCACTCACGAGATAAATGGGGCCCAACAGGGGCAAATCTCAAAAAAAATAATTTTTTTATTTTAAGTCCGATTTTGATGCAGTTTTTTTCAATGGATTCCTTGCGAAAAATTAATATAGCAGTCAGCTATTAGATTTTTGGTAACTTGTTTCCTTTCCCAGCTATGAGGGCCGAACGGGGCCAAAATTGCGAATTTGCAGATTATGTAGAATTTTTATTTTTCATAGGATTTCAATGAGATTTTTTTCTTTGGATTCCTCTTGATCTAAGCTTTCAGTAGTATGTCAACGGATTTTTTGTAGCTCTTACTGTTTCGGAGCTACAAGGGGTCAAAGGGGCCAAAAATGCAATTTTTCTAAATGTGTTATATCTTTATTTTTCATCAGATTTCGATGGGTTTTTTTCTTTGAATTTCTATGGATGTAAAGTTTTAGTTGATAGTACATATTTTGCATAGCTCTTACGGTTTTTTATCAGTAAGTAATCAAAAGGGTTTTTCCCCTATTTTGTGTCTAGCTTCTTTTTGTGTCCATCTAATTATTGTGTCAAGCTCTTTACTGTGTCCACATTCACTTTCAACTACTTTTGTTGAAATTTCTGTGGTCGACATGCTGCGGTCGTATCATGCTGCGCTTGGCGTAGCCCTTTATTTATCAACAGTATTTTTGGAAATAAACATTTTTTTTATGTGATCAAATGGTGTATTTTATATTAAAAACATTGCTTTTTGTATTTTATATGAAATCGTTCATTTTAAAAATATACAAAATGGTGTAATTTATGTTGATAATTTTTTAGCTCATCTCACGAAGTGAGGGGGGCTTATGTGATACCCCTAGCGTCTGCATTGGCGTTGGCGTCCGGTTAGGTAGAATGGTTAAAGTCCATTCCCGCTTACTGACATGCCCAACATCAACCATATTGGTATGCCTGATGCATTTTTGGATGACAACTGAAATGTATCCTTTGGATGCTGTCTCCTGACCTACATTTTACACATGAGCGACTTGGTTAGGTAGAATGGTTAAAGACCATTCCCAATAACTGACATTGCCCACATCAACTACATGTATATTGGTATGTATGATGCATTTTTGGGTGACAACAACAATGCATGTTTGGATGCCGTCTGTGACCTACATTTTACGCATGATGAGCGACTTGGTTAGGTAGAATGGTTAAAGTCTGTTCCTGCTAACTGACATGGCCCACATCAACTATATTGGTATGTATGATGCATTTTCGGATGACAACAACAATGCATGCTTCCTTTCTTTGTTTATGTTTGTCTTTTGTCTAATTTGTGTTTTTCGTGTGTAGTTCCCTAGCAGATTGTGGCATGTAATTATAATTTTCAGCCATTGTAGGTGTTTCCTGTTGTTCCTTTTATTTCATTCGGATGCTGTCTGTGACCCACATGTTACACATAAGTGACTTGGTTAGGTAGAATGGTTAAAGTCCATTCCCGCTTACTGACATGTCCC
>MJUU01016493.1:19985-43586 GCA_002080025.1 Modiolus philippinarum | reverse complement strand
GTATCATTTTGTGGCCCTCCAGGCCACAGTAGAGGGCCACAGTAACTCTAGTTTGGGATTTTATCTCATGTGCATTTACTCCCCTGACATCTTATGGAATAGGAAAAGATGATCACCTATCTTTCAAGGGCAAAGGATTTAAAATTTTTATGGCTGGGGACGAAAAATGGGGCAATGTTAAAGGTAGAATAAATATGGATTAATTGTTAATGAGGCACTTAAACTATATAAAATTAGGTACAAACAAATAGTATTACAGATCTGTCAGCAGTTAGTAAAACCAGTTCTGAATGGCAGGTGATGATCACTCAGGATTAAACATGATTTCCAAGATCTTAATTTAAACGTTCTCCCCATGACTAGACCAAATCTGCTTCATGACCCATCTTCCATTCCTTCTATTTTAGGTCACTCCCTTTGGTCAGTGTGAGCTATTACCATCACTTAGTATCTGTCGTCGGTTCATTTGTGGTCAGTGAGTTTTCACATTTTAGCCATCTCCTCTGAGCAAACTGAAACATACTAAACAAGAATGATTGAACCATACTTAACAAGATTGATGTGTTGACACTCCTTCACAAATATAACTCTTGTTATTCTGCTCCGTCAACAAACATTGTTGCCAGCATATAGCTGCATATCAGGTTCCTGTGTGGGAAATAATATACTGATAATCAAATTATACCAGCATATAGCTGCATATCAGGTTCCTGTGTGGGAAATTGATATACTGATTATAAAATTATAATGAAAATGATTTGTTATTATTTCTCGTCTTTTGAAGAACATACAGTTTTCAATTATCCCCCTTCCATGATTATTCAATATAAAGATCTTGCCACATTGTAGCTGAAATACTACTTAAGTTGATCTAAGTTGGCATAAACCATGAATCAACCAATTCACCATCCCCTCTGAAACAACTGAAACATATGGAACTAAAATATACTGAATTAAGAATAAGAGGCCATTTACGAAAAAATTCTCATTTTATTCACATCTGTTAACAAACAGGCCTTAGATGATGGCTATTACAACTGTACATGGAAACATAGTTTAACATTTGACTTTGTGGTGAAAGAATATCTGAAACTATGGAATAGATATTTTTTCTGGTCTTGTATCTGATGAGCTCATCAACCATGTCAGCTGCAGATATACATGTAAGTTAGTTTTTATTATAAAGCATATATTGCAAAAAAAACAAAAACAAAAAGACCCCATTTTGTCAGGTCAGTGAAACAGGCTCAGTATCTTAACCTCTAGTAACCTGATTACTTTCATATTCGGCATGATTGCTGGTCATGGTAAGCAGATGTACATTCTTATGAATCACATGATCTTGATAACATTAATGCATGAACTATTTCGAATAGGAGTTCAGTGGTTTTGATACTTTTGAAAACAACTATCTGCACATAAAATTAACCTATATTTTCCGCTTGAATGACTTATATCCAAATTTACTGAAGAGTTAAGATCTCAGTCACTATACATGTTAGGAACATGTAAACTTGCATATGCATGCATCTCTAATGGTATTATGGTAGGTCAGCATCCAATCAAAATTAGGTTACTCTGACAATGTGCCATAACGAGGTGAACTTTGTAATCGTTGATTACCTATGTTTGTGATGATCTCGTGTATCTAGGTCCATAATTCCAATGTTGGGTGTTGTAAATTCCATTTACAATATTAATTTATTACACGTGGTCTGAGTAAGGCTCGGAACTTGAATTTAAAACTTTGCCCATCTAGGTGTGTACATGTATATGTGTTCCGTATGAGTTGCCTTATTTGATTTTGAATATTTTTTTATGGAAGACATTCTAAAATGCCTACTTTTTTTATTGTTATAGTTTAACCCATTTTCATAAATTAGATTAACAGTAATTTCGTGATTTAGTTATTTGTTACCACCGGGTGGATGCCTTTCCTGAACTGTTAGTCCCACAGGATATTTACCAGCATAGTAGTCAGTTCTTAGGAGCTTACCTGAAAGCCGATTTTCTTTGGAAACTTGCCGAATATCTAAATATTCGTAAATTTTGTTGAAAACTAATCAGTATCTCCCTCGCGCTAAAGCTCTGTCCTTATCATTTAGATTACATGTATATTGGCCATTTGGTCTCTGTCAGTTTTTAAACATATTTGAGTTTAGGCACTGGCTAGAATTACCTGGAAAAGTAATCCTAATAAAATAATTATTGTTACCTGAGACCGGAACAGAGACTAATTATGGAACCATCACCGGATACGGACCTGTTTTAAATGAAATAACAATAATTTCTATCCTTATTGTGTTACCTGATATTTATTCGTATTTAGTTACCATGACACTTATGTAAAATGGGTGAATAGAAATATTGTTTCAAATTAAGAAATGTACATACATAGAAAATTAAATGGAAAAAAGTAAATAAATGTTTATACCCTATATATAAATACGAGTTTTGTCTTTCTATATAATCGCAACCGGTCCTGATTTGAAAAGATCTCACTCTTGTTATATGAAAACATTGCTTTCTACATGTCAGAGAGGGCAGTGGATTTTTTTTTATTGGGGAAAATTCGATCCTTTGACGAATTTGAATATAAAAGGAGGTTTTACCAGGGCACAAAATAGTATGCGATGGCTGTCTATAATGGTATCACGTTACGTGTGTTGGACTAAAAAAATCCATGAAAAATCAACATAGTGGATGTGCAGGGAATGCCATCAGAACTAAAAAAAAATAATCTGAGGTATATTTTGTATTGATCGCATTTAATACTGATTAGTTACTTTTTGTAGCAAATAAATTTGTAATTGTGTTGAATTCCTTTTGTCAGGTAACAATAACGCCAGGTAACAATAAAGATGAAAATTATTGTTACTTCATTTAAAACAGGTCCGTAACCGGTGAAGGTTCCATAATTAGTCTCTGTTCCGGTCTCAGGTATAAACAATAATTATTTTTATTAGGATTACTTTTCCAGGTAAATCCAGGTAATCGTAGCCAGTTCGTTGAGTTTATGGTCTTCCGAAATAATTAGATCATATCTGCACTAAAGAGTCATAAGTTGTCGAAATTGCAATTTAATATATAAGTCTGGAATTCTACAGATGATGTAAGAGTTTGCATCACCTCTAATACTAGTGTAAAGAATGCCTTTTTTGGCATATTTATGTAAAAGACAAACAATATTGTTTCAAGTGCATTCCCATTGGTTTCATTTATAATCGCTGATTCTGCTCTATAATCGTGACTTTCTGTTTCCGGTCCTATTTGATCTTTCCATCTGTTTTTTCGGGACTTTGTCAAATTTATATATACTTCATCTATTGATGCTCACTTTATTTTCACTCATAACTCGAAGCAACTGCTATGCACTTGACGGGCATGATATGAATCCACTTTTTAAGAACTGAACACCTGGTTATTTATCAAATGCTTTACTCAAATCCCCTGAACCCTAAATATTTATTTCACTGTTGTTTTTCAGAAAATACTTGTATGAATTACTGGCATATAATTACTTTGTTCCTCAATTTTAAATTTGGCAGTAATTTTCCCGTCGTCCGATACAATTCCTTGGCCTACTGAAGTATTATGTATTATTTTTTAAATTTTGGATGCATTTTTGGGGTGTAGCTGATATTTATTACGTTTTAATCATAGAGTAATGTTAATTCTTCTTTCTCTCCAATGACTTTCTCCTGGCTTTCGCGTTCAATGATTATTATAAGTTGTATGCTAAGAACATGTATTTCTGCCACTTGGTTCACTTCTGAATGTACCGTTAAAATATGCCAGTGAACCTGTAAATGTTTTTGATAACTCTTTTTTCTAATTTTAATTCTTTTGGTCAGATACCATAGGCTTTCGGTTTGTCATTGCTTTCAAATAAATCCCTTCAGCTTTGTTTCTCAGATTTGTCTTCTTGGTTTTTTTGCTGACATTTGTCCTCATATATCTGCCAGCTTCATCGCATTTTCTTAATTTTTTTTCATTATTATCTGAGCTAATGGGTTATAGTTATGCCTTTTTGCCTTCTAGTTTTTGCAAGGTACATATTTCTTTTTCGCTTCATTACTTTATATAAATAAATATAGTTGTAAGAGTTGTACTCTTTTCATAAAAATTTGGAAATCCAATGATTTGGCGTTTTTTTTTCAACCACGATGAATGGAAGTAATCATTCAGTAACATTATGACTACAGTATATTTTCATAAATTTGCATGAAGGAAAAATCTTTTCCCGAATTTTCCTGTTGTAAAGATAGCCAAGTACCAAGCAAAAACATGATCAATATATTGCAGAGGCAACGCAGTACCCTCTGCACAACATGAAAAGCTCATATTAATATTTGCAATGATGTCTCCAAACACACAGAGCCAAGAATAAAATATCACAACATGCTATATTTTATCATTCTAAATTTTACAAAAAGATGGTAAAGATACTAGTATTATGATGTTTCATCCACAGTGAAAGTTTCACCTGTTCGTCCTTTAGTAACATTATTTGTCATGCTTTCATTTAAAATGGCGAATAAATAACGAAATACCGGGTTTAATAGAAATCTTTTTTCGATAGATGGCCATTTTGACAACTTATGTCTCTTAAATGAAGATCAAATCAAATCATTTGGAAGACCTGAATCACCCAAAAAAAGTATGAAAACTGATAAAGAACAGAGCACCATTATTTTCTACATGAAAAGCCAAAATAAGGACAGTGCTTTGCACAAGGGAGATACTCCTAATAGCACAAAATTGAAATAATGTCTCAAATATTTCCGACCAACTACTTTTTTAGCTCACCTGACCTAAAAGGTCATGTGAGCTATTGCCATCACTTGGCGTCCGTCGTCGTCGTTCGTCCGTCCGTCGTCCGTCGTTAAAGATCAACTCCTCTGAAACCACTGGGCAAATTGAAACCAAATTTTGTCACAATAGTCCTTCGGTGGTGTAAATGAAAAATTGTGTCCGACATGTCCATGCGTAATCCAAGATGGCCGCCAGTGGAACACATTGATTACCATTGGACCCTATGGGAAATTTTTTTTTTTCTAGTCGGATTTTGATGCAGTTTTTTTCATTGGATTCCTTATGAAAAATAAACATGGTGCACAACTATCAGATTTTGGATAACTCTTTCCCTTTCCGAGCTATAAGGGGTCAAACGGGGCCAAAATCGCACTTTTACAAAGTACATCAAATTTTTATTTTTATCGGATTTTGATGGGGCTTCTTTCTTTGGATTCCTCTTGACATGAACTTTCGGTAGTGTGTCGACGGATTTTGCGTAGCTTATATCGTTTCCGGGCTATTAGGGGCCTTAGGGGGCCAAAATCGCACTTTTACAAAGTACCTCAATTTTTTATTTTTCATCGGATTTTGATAGGGTTTCTTTCTTTGGATTCCTCTTGACATGAGCTTTCGGTAGTATGTCAACGGATTTTGCGTAGCTCTTACCTTTTCCAAGCTATAAGGCGCCTTAGGGAGACCAAAATCGCACTTTAACAAAGTACCTCAATTTTTAGCTGAAAATTGTATCTGAGATGTCAGTGCGTAATCCAGGATGGCCGGCAATGGGGTCCATTGATTAACACTAGACCCTATGGCAAATGCATTCAACAATCAACTCCTCTGAAACAAATTAGCCAATTGCAACCAAACTATGTCATTATAGTCCTTGGGTGGTGTTAAGTAAAAAATCTGTCTGACATGTCCCTGCATAATCCAAGATAACCGCCAGCAGCCCCATTGATTAACTTTAGACCTCATAGAAAATCAATGTTATTGCATGGGTGTACCACTGCTATATACAGGTGAGCTATACAGGCTCCTGGGAGCCTCTAGATTTATTTTCTCTACAATGGTAAAAATACAAACCTGAAATTTTGTCACAAGTTTGTGTGATCATACTGTATTGCTGTATGCGTTTTGAGACTCTTAAGGGGTACCTCTTCCTATTTACCTATTTAGTTATGATATAGTGTTTTTCTTTAATACAAATCTGAAATGTTGTTGCAACCTTTGTATGAAATGCTAATTGTGGTAAGTTGTTAGGACATTTTTATAACTAATGGCCGTCACCATGACATTATAGATAGATATGAAATGTCGTTGTCACAAATAAAAACTGACATTTTCAGCTAGATTCACGTCTTCACGGATTTGACATTACCGATTCTGCTTTACCCTGGATTGACCCACTGACAGTGTGGCGGGTGCTGTATACAGAGCAGGACATGCTTTCCACTCCGGAACACCTGATGTCACCCTTGGTTTTTATGGGGCTTACACTATCAGTGCTTTAGTGCTTTGTGTTGTCCTGTGTAACATACTGTTGCATTTTAGTGATGTATCGATTTGTCCTTGTTATTGTCTGAATACTAAAGAGATTTACAGATTTTTACCTTGTTACTGTGGTACTGTTTGAGAGTTAGAAAAATAATACGTACCATGAATTGTAATTGGTTTTGTCTTGGGGTTAGAAAATTACATTAACCGATCAGCTACCAAACAGATATCCCAAACCCATCAATACCCCACTGTGTGACGGGTGCTGTATGCGAAGGACAATAAGCTTACCATTTCATAGCACCTGATGTCAGTCCAGTTTTTGAGAGTTCACATTGTTAGTGCTCCAGTTTTTAGTGTTGCATTTGTAGCGTTTGTGTGTTTAGTGGGTGTGTAGTGTTTTGTCGGTGTGTATTGTCTTTTGTCTTCCGTTTTACAGTGTTCTTTCTTGCCTTGTATCTTGCTTTTGATTGATGCAATCTTGTGCTTTGTTCCTTCGGAATTCTATTGCCGTTGTTCCTGTTGTCTGACTTGGTCAAGAATTGGTACACCAACTGTTTCCGCAGCAGTGGTAGATGATACAAATCTGTTTATCGTGCCATCCAAGTTTTGTTCTACTTTGGAAATGAGAAACATTTTGGAGTAGATCCAGAGTGGATAAAAGAAATGACAAACACTGATTATGACAAACCCGGATTTTTTATATTGGGGTGTGACGGGCGGCATGTGTTTTATGCTTACGTTTCCTTAGCATCCGATTATACCACCAGTGTTTGTGGGGTTGCTATTGTTAGATAGTTTTGTGGCATTTGGTTAGGTCTTTGGTTTTGTGGCGTTTTTATTCATTTTGCTAATTTGTCTGGTCTTTGTCACGTTGTTTGAATTCGTGTTATATCAGAATTGCAATTTCTTCAGACTTTTATAAATTTGCCCATTTTCCCACTTCTTGTTTCGGTGTTATACGAGTACGGTTTTTGTAGATGTATTTGATATGTTAATTTCTCTAATTTCTAGCAAATTTAACCAACGCCTGGCCGATGTGATAAAAATATTTCTCGTCTCTAGTGAGAGAACAACTTGCGTGGAATTTCCCGCCAAATCTTTTCGGAACATAATCCTCTGCGTTTTACATTGTGTCACTAGAGAATCATTTTCTACAACTTAAACACATTAATTATCAAATTTCCCACATCTTGTAAATTAATTTTCAAATGTTTAAAAACTCGGCCATGAAGCCTCGTTTTCAAACATTTGCAACATTTATTTAACTCGATGTGAGAAATTTCATATAGAAACTATATTTAGTACGGTTTTCATTCCTCTTTTCGATATACCACACTTAGCTGTAAGGGGTCAGCCTAGAACCAAGTTCAGAATTATTTCTTGCTATATTGTGTATTGGCGAGAAGTAAATTGTTAATTGTTGATAATACAGAAGTTAGATGTGTATTTTCTTTCATATTTCGGATTGGACCTGAAGTCAATATTGTTTCACGTGCAATATATTTCATTCATGCATTCATTAAACAAATTTAAAGAATAATTTATTATATTAATAAATAGTTTACTTAACAATAATTCTATACAGAAACAAAAACACTTACTAATTTGTACAATAAAAACTTCATGTACAAAGTACGCTGTTGTCTCTTACATTAAACGATTTTTGTATAAAAAATCTGACTTATTCATTGTTAACGAAAGGCGTCCATATATATGACACCTCTTTGTTGAACGAATAAAGCATATAGATGCATAATGGGATAGATACCAAAAATGAAGTCTTACGACTGTTGTAAGCTTTCACAACATCTATATTATGCAGCAAAATGTTCAGTTCGTTTTATTATATAAAAATAGTTTAATAGAAATGCGAAGGTTAAATTTTATCAAATTTCTGTCCATACATTCACACATTTACAGCAAGCTTTCTGAAAATTCTTTTAAGCAATAAAGAATTTAGCGAGTGAAAACCTTACCACAACAATAAACATTAAAATGTCACAGGCAAAAGCTCTTTAAACGTTTGATTGCACAAAACTACTGACAATCAACAACATGATCAACTAGAAATCTTTTCTGAGTGCTGTTCTTTGTTAAATCATTTTACTCACAAACAATCAAACCTGATATCACTATCCAATCAAATACAAATACAGTAATACGATATCATCCATCTATGAAGTATTTTTAGCATACTAGAATCTATTTGAATAAGATACACATCTTTCCAGAAAAGTTGTATGAGCGTTTATTACCTGCATCAAACTTTCGCACCTGAAATAATTATTATGACTCTTGTGCTGATATACCAAACAGAAAACAGAACTTCGTTTACATTAAGCTTTCAAATGTAGTTCAAAATATCAAAAGATGTAACTGAGTTTTCAACTTGCGACCTTTCATTACATCTACAACATATGTAGTTTGAGTTATACCTTTTATCATGATTTTATTACTCAAGCTAAGCACACTAAAGTGAAAATCTCGGGTATTTCAGTTCTTTTATGGAATTTTATGCTTACATCAGTCTAGTAGTTTAATATAAGCCTAGCTGTATTAAGACATAAACCATTACTCATGAGATATTTTAAAACTGATAATACAATAGTAAGTAGACTACCGTTCAAAATTTTGAAAATCGCCAGGCATATTACTAAGTTCTCTGATAGCCGGAAACTTCTTTGTGTTGTGAAGTTTTTTGGTCACTGTAATATCCGGTTGAGGTTTCGGTGTCCTATTAGCTAATGGTTTCAAGTCGGCAGAAAACAGTGACAAATTTGCCTCCGACATCACCATATCAATGCTTGAAGGTCGGACTGATACTGGAGTTGATGTCCTTGGATGAATCGAACTATTAAAGCTGGTGTCGTTTGGTGCAATGGCATTACCATTTGTTATTCTACTTTTACGCATGCTCATTGACCTACTTTTTGATGCAGGCTGATGTATATATTGACTAACTCTACTCTTTGGAGGAGCAAGTGTAGTATTATGACTAAATTTACTCATTGTGCCCTCCCTAGTTAGTTGGTCCCTTGATGCCTGCTCCTTTGCCTTTAAAATTGACACAACTCGAAGTTCTCGCGCCAGATTAGTTTTTACTCTGTCTATAACTGAAGCCATATTTCTTTTTCGTTCCGACTCTTCACGCATTTGCGTCGCGACTCGGCTTTTCATAGTGTCTATCTTTTCCACTGGAGGTTGAGGTTTCCTAACAATTGTAAGCTGTCCCGCAGGATCTGTATATTCGGAATTATTTTTCCACTCTTGTAGTTCCATGCTTTGTGGTTGACCATTTCTTATTGGTTTGACAACAAGTTTCGGCTCTGTGATTATTTCTTTGTTTACCACAGTAGAGGTATCCGACATAGTCAAAACAGTGTGTGCTCCCTTAGGAAGCTTTTTGGGAACTGAAAGGTGAACAAAAAGACTACATAAGTTTGAAACATAACAAATGATACAGCGATCATAGATAACGATTAATTCTAACAAGTGAAGACCCTAAAAGATGTCTCGCCCGTCCCTGCTTGCCTCTAAATTGATGTGAAATCTAAGTGAACTGATCAGAAAAGTGAACATGCTCACTAGACTGTGAAATTGAGGTCAAGGACAAAAGTCACCTGCCAGACTGACATGTACTACCCAAGACCAACCTACATACCAAATATTATCAACCTACCACTTCTAGAAATTGAGAAATGGACTTAAGCAGAGAAACTTAACGTGGCCACATAACCATGAAATTGAGGTCTAGGACAAAAGTCACCTGCCAGACTGACATGTACTACCCAAGACCAACTTACATACCAAATAGTATCAGCCTACCACTTCGAGAAATGGACTTGAGCAGAAAAACTTAACGTGGCTACTAGACCGTGAAATTGAGGTCAAGGACAAAAGTCACCTGCCAGATTGACATGTACTACCCAAAACCAACCTACATACCAATAATTATCAACCTACCACATCTAGTTACTGAGAAATGGACTTAAGTAGAAAAACTTAACGTGGCCGCTAGACCATGACTTTGAGGTCAAGCAAAAGTCAATTGCCAGACTAACATGTATTACCCAAGACCAATCTACATACCAAATATTATCAACCTACCACTACTAATTATTGAGAAATGGACTTAAGCAGAAAACTTAACGTGGCCACTAGACCATGAAATTGAGGTCAAGGACAAAAGTCACCTGCTAGACTGACATGTACTACCCAAGATCAACCTACAAACCAAATGTTATCAACCTACCACTTCTTGTCATTGAGAAATGGACTTAAGAGGAAAAACTTAACGTGGCCGCTAGACCGTAAAATTGAGGTCAAGGACAAAAGCCACCTGCCAGATTGACATGTACTACCCAAGACCAACTTACATACCAAATATTATCAACCTACCTCTTCTCGTTATTGAGAAATGGACTTAAGCAGAAAAACTTAACGTGGCCACTAGACCGTGAAATTGAGGTCAAGGACAAAAGTCACCTAACAGACTGACATGTACTACCCAGGACCAACCTACATACCAAATATTATCAGCCTACCACTTCTAGTTATTGAGAAATGGACTTAAGCAGAAAAACTTAACGTGGCCACTAGACTGTGAAATTGAGGTCAAGGTCACATGACGTTATGTCCGTCAGATAGCACTTGATTAGTTCTACCACTGGACTAAATATTATGTTCCTACATCTAAGGGTTTTCAAAATATCCTGTATTTAGTAAAAGTTAACGCCGTCGCCGTCGTCATACTTTGCACGCCTATGTCTCGCTTTCCCTGACTTTCGTCGCGGGCGAGACAAAAATGGTGACTACTTTTTAAACAATTCCTTTTATTTAGAAAACATTTAAAAGTTTAAGTATCTTAAAAAAATATTGATTCGTGAAAGGTGAATGATGACAAGTAAAATTAAGCAGCGAAGAACAGTCCATTTTCAACAATGTTATCATCAAAATACAAGAAATGATATATGATTAAGCTCCGAAATGTCTTTTTGTCCTGGGATTTCGGTAATTTTATTATCAGTCTTATTTTCCGTATCTTGCCTTATGAATATGTGATATGCCAGAACATTCTCCAATTTAGACATAAACGAATAATTCACAAACAGATGCTTATCACTAAATCATAACGATTTAAAATAGTTTTCATAACGAGAAGGAATTGTATATCGATTGATATAAACTAGAGGTATGACTTCAGAATATAATAAACGAGCCTTTAACGAGCTTTATTATATTTGAAATTACATAACGAGAATTGATATCCGGCGATATACAATTCGTTCGAGTTGTTAAAACTTTTTTCTCTCATGATTTTATAAATAAATGCAGTGAATTATTTAGTGCCAAACTGCTGTTCTATATTTCCTTGCTTATGAAGCGCTGTATTTCGAAACATGATGATTTTAGGTAACGTTAATCACGGCCAACGAGAACGTCGATAAGGTGATAACAAATCACGCGTGATGTGTTATTAGCACATCTCGCGTGGTGTATTATTACTTAGCGCTCGACCAATGAAATTCCCGTAAAAGCGATACAACTAGTTCTTATCTAGCGTCAAGGTCTCGTTGTGTACCACAAATATCTATTCGTGCAAGGAATGGATAATAAGCGTGCATCATAAGAGAATGTTATGAAAGAAAATTATTACACCGATATCAAAAATGCTTTAAAATGACACTCCGTAAATTCTGTGGTCTACACCACGAGTTGGTAAACTGTTATAGCAATCTGTGACTGACATGTTTAATACGGGACTTTCGAGATAGGAACTCTCNGATCTCCTCAAGTACCAGTGAGAAGTATAATCGGAATCCAGTCCTATTGAATATAAATATATACCACCTAAAAACAAACTATTTATTAAATTGAAGTGTACTTATAATTTTTCCTGCATGACAATTATTTAACTTAATTTTAATTGACGAAAAACAATAAATCTGAAGCGCTACAAATCGATTAAATGTAAATCACCCTTGGCCCAACTAGTGATACCATGTAATAATACACAAAAATGTTGTCGGAATGAACACGACTCAAAATTCCCATATTAGACAAGATCTAACGAATGATGTGAAATAAGGGCCAGTAATGTTTACAAAATACCTAAAGAACTGTAAATCTAGTTTAAATTTCGACCACCTATGTTTCTTCAGTGCAGATAAAATCTTAACATTTGGGAGACCATAAACTCAAAGATGTTTAAAAATTCACAGAGAACATAGACAAAGGCTATCCTTACGCTGTGCACTATATGTCGGTCTCGATCACTGAATATCATATTAGAATTGAAATACTTCATATGAAAAAGAAAGGAAATGGGGTAAATGTCAAGGAGACAACATCCCATATCCAGGTTAAAACGACAAAAAACAAAACATCCAGGGGTCACCATATGGTCTTCAACACAGTGAGGAACCTCACACCATATAGTAAGCCCTAAATGGCCCCGAAAAGGTAAAACAGTGAATAAATCAATGGAAACAAACCACATCCAATAACCCAATTATCAAGAAACTAAAATTTTATAAGAAGACAAGGACAAGCCAATGACCAACATATTCCCGACTTGGGACAATCGCAAAAAATGCGGTGTGGTTAAACTCGATTTCTTGGATCCAAACCCTCTTCCTATGTGTGGTGAATGGCTAAAAATAAATACACAAAAAGACTCACAGTAAAAATCAAACTAGAAAAAAGTCCAACTTATCAAGACGAGTACCCTTACAATGAAGTACATAAAACATGAAGACAATACACACAGGTACTGTCCGGACAAATGCTCGCAGTTACTGACAGCTAGCTAAGGACATAATTTCCGTTGACTATGATATCAAGCCTTCTTACATATGAAATTTCAATTGAAATACTTCTAAATAGATTTGGTATAACAACATCATCAATTATGAAAGAAGAACATGATATTTCATGTCCACCGTTAGATAACAATCGATTTACATATGGGTGTCAATTTTATCTTTTTTTTTACCTTTTTCTTCGGTCTTGGTAAAACACAATCAAAGTAATGGACAGTCACATGTGATAGATTTCCAACAAGCTACCGCCAGCAATGAAATATTTCTTAAACATCGCTCTACTTACTTATCACAATCTTGACTTGGCGTTTTCTAATTCTCCACCGATATATGCAAATTCCAATGATCAGTACCAGATCGCAAAACAACATGACAGAAAATACAATGGCCAATATTTCCACAATGGACAACAACTCAGGCAATGCAGCAACAGGAGCTGTGGAGTAAATGTGTGATCAAAATAGCATATTTAAATGTTTCAAATTTAACTTAAACCAACAATTTCCTCAAAGAAAGGTGGTGAAAATTTTGCAAAACTTATATTTTCCCCCTTTTTCATAAAGTGCAAAAGGAAAATTATACAAAGTAAAGTTAAGGAAAAAATGTACGCAAGGCAAAATCTCGTTGCACCGTAAAGTTGTTACGTGTTTTGAAGATCAGAACAAAACGGCTTTCAAGAAAAGAACAATAAGTATCTGACAATTCGAAAATGAATGAATATTGTGTAAATAAATAACAATTTAAACATGCTTAATGAAACAATTGTACGTACCCCCGCTGTTATTTTTGTTCTTCATGGTATAAAGTCAGCACGAGGAATTAAGTGCATGATCATATATGTTCAGTTTGAATAGAATTAATGTCGGAACATATCGTTTCTTCATAAACATGCATAAATAAACAACTACAGATTTTGATTAAAAACATCCTATTGTTGAAACTAATGTCAATTTTGATTTAGTATTGGAATCCAAAGCAAACATGTATACTTTTATACCTACAATAAAGTACTTACATCAGGTAATATAAATAAAAATACTAATAGAGAAACTACTACACATAATTAACTTTAATTCCACCATTGGTTTAATTTACCAATATCAAATTATTTCATAAATTCCCCTTTATAATGTTTTTTTTCGACATACGAAAACTCACATATCGTTGAGTCTATATCCACTTCCCATCTCTTAACTTTCCAATTTTTCTGTTAATTGGTAATTTGTATGGATTTCCTTTGATCTAAAGAGGCTGATATTCTCAGTATTACCGAACTGGACACTATCACGAAATTATCGGAGCACTGTCACGGGGCCTAATCTGCTTGTAAAAAAGTGTTGGTGAATTCGCAAATACGTAAAAAAAATTGGGTGAAATGGGATGTTCCATATAAAAATCGTTTTTATTTTCTAAATCAACCACAGCAAAAAATATAACTATGCGCATTCTACGGACAATTTGATTTCTAAACGAACTGACCATACCAGGGTTTTCAAGTTCCATTGATTTATGCTTGAAGCGTGCACAAAAAGTGTATTGGCCCTCTTAAAAGCTGAAGACGACTACACAATTCACTTCTGTAGAAAGCTAGAGTTCTCGGAGGGAATCGAAATATATGTAATGCTGTGAATTTAAACAGTTTAAATAGATTTAAAATCGATATATATCAGAAAATAAATGGAATAAGCACATATATTTGGGTGATTTCCAGAGTACGACATATCCATTCATATATTAAATCGCGAAATCTAGTTAATTACAAGTGGATTCTCTTTCAGGGAGGAGTGGTTTCAAAATATTTTAAGCTTCACTAGAGATATTCAAAAAGTGTGAGCTTTACCGGGCATGTTAAAATCGAAATTTTGCCATCGAGAGTGAATCACGAATTATCTGAATAAGGCTGTTTTCCACCATGAAATTTCTTTTAAACTCGAAAAATACAAAATGGCGAGAAATGTGTCAGATGTTTAATCAATGCCCGTTGGTTAAATGTTCGCGTGCACATTTAACCATCTGCTGAGAATTGAATGGGAGAACATATCTTATCCAAAAAACAACGGCAGTAGAATATCGAAGGAACAAGGGAAGCGAAGACCACAAAAATCGAAATCCAAAGACATGGCAAAAACGGCAACAGAGAAAAACAAAGACAAAACAAGGACGTGAGATAGGTACAATGCACAGAAATAAAAAGACGACACCAAAAACTAAGACCCTCATAGTGTGAACTCCCATGAAAACCGAGAGTGACATCAGGTGCTCCGGAAGGGTAAGCATGTCCTGCTGCGCTTGCGGCACTCGTCACACTATCAGTGGGTCAATCCAGGGTTGAGTCCGTGAAGACGTGAAATCTAGCTGAAAATGCCCGTTTTCATTTGGGACACAGACACGTCATATCTCTCAATAATATCATAGTGACGGCCATTAAATTTCTGAAGGGATGAAAACAACAAAGGCTGAACAAATCCCCGACTAAGCAAATTTTGGAACAGTTTTTTGCTCTAATCAAAAAATCACTGTATAAACTACATGCGCGACAGTAACGAATCAACTGTGAAATGTACACTCCATATGCTGGAGAGGTAGGTATATTGCTGCTCAGAAAGAGAAAATTCACAATTGGGAAGTAAAATCATCACGTTTGTCATATAGCTTCTGATGATACTTAAGTTTAAGGCCGTTGCTATTCTATCGGCTAGCCGGGAAAAAGTATAAATGTCTGTTCTTCCGTCCAAAAAAGCACCATTTAAAGATATAAATTAATAATTGTAATTTTTTTGGATATAATTTATGAAGGCCTTTCACTGTAATGTGGTCCGTTGCAACTCCTGTGAAAACTATAGGACATACATTTGTATCATTTCATTACTTTGAGTAATATATAGATTCCACGACAGCATCGAGTCAGATACGACTTTTTCAACTTGAGACATGATACAAATAAATATTCTAATTTTGATACGCGAAATTGTACTTTTCAAAGTTGAGAAACGTCGTATCTCATCAGATACAGTTGTGGAATTTGTTTCTCTAATGACCTAAGGCAATACTTGACACAAAAAATGGCCCTGTCTGCTGCAATATCAGAAATAGAGGTGCATAACTATTCCTCCGTCAGATAATCACCCCTACTGCAGCGTTTCCTCCATATCGGATTGATCACGCCAACTCGCAAGATCTTGCCATTTTTTGCATCAGACACCTTGTACTAGGTAGTATTTCTGTGGTATTTCAGAGACATATACTTGCAATGTAAATTTAGCAAGAACTGAGTCAAGAAACGAACAATCGAGGGACAACGGCAACATCAGTAACACCAAGAAACAAGGCCACAATATGAGTACGGGAAAGAAGAGAAAAATGAAGACACATATACCCAATTTAAACAATGGGTCAGATCAGATGCATAGTTAGAGTAAGCATATCCTGCTTCTTCTAAGACACCTATACCGTGTTGAACATATCAACTCCGGTCGTTATGTCAAATCCGGTAGAGGAAAACAAACTTTAGCTGTAAAGGGAAAGAACTTTGTCATCAGGGAAACATATATCCATTAGCAGTCCATAAGATCGTGATTTCGACCGTAAAACTTCTGTAGGGATGACTTCGAGTTATGGGTATCAAATCTTTGCTGCAGTAGCATACTGTTGTTAATCATACTGCCTATGATATGCAGCTTGATAAATAAACTGCTCATGAGACCTATGTTATGTTTCAAAGACCAATGATGTACTTTTAAGACATTGATATTTATGACCAAATGAAATGCATGATCCACTCCTTATACATGTATCTATGATATGCCGTTCAGACATATGATATGCTTGATTTGTTATTTTTGCCTTATTTTGCAACAAGATAATTGTTTTCTTTTTTTCTAGTATTTGTGCGCAAATTTGAACAGCGTGAATGTAAACTTGACTCCGAAATTCTTAAACTTCCCTGTAAACGTTTTTTTTTGTTTCTTTACTATGAATATCGCTCCTCAAGAAATGTGACGGTTGTCATTAATTTCATTGTTGTTTCAATCTAGCCCGGAGAAATATAGTATTAAATTTTGACGTTTTACTGGAACCAACAAAAATAGAATCTACAAGCTATTTCAAGTGACAAGACAATGCTTACTTTCTGAAGACTTTGTTTGTGCACTTTTTTTTTCAATAGTCAGTGCATTTTCTTTAGCTTCTTTATTTTTAAACATGATGTGCTTGATTGTTCTAGAGATTTGGTATTCACCCTCAGAAATTGACTTACTCCTGGCGACCACCCACAGAAATCTGCTTATAATGTATTTTTTGCTTAAATATCAAATTGAAACCCGTTTTCATACTTGCGGTTCTTAAACAACATTGAGAGCTTTAAGCTTTCATAAGACATTGAAATAAGACATTTATTTCTTAAATAAGACTAACAGTTCAAATTTTTGCTTCAATTTTCTCATTTGTGCACGTTTCACACATTTTGAACTAAAACTTACACAGGGAAAATCGCTATGACTTTCGCCATA
This sequence comes from Modiolus philippinarum, assembly GCA_002080025.1. Classification (NCBI taxonomy): domain Eukaryota; kingdom Metazoa; phylum Mollusca; class Bivalvia; order Mytilida; family Modiolidae; genus Modiolus; species Modiolus philippinarum. The sequence goes on along the minus strand of MJUU01016493.1, from coordinate 25,960 downwards.
GAATAAGCACAATTTCTTTGCAAACAATGCTATATAAACACTAATATAGTTGAAAGATTTTCACCTTGTCATTTCTGAAGCGGGTTTGTTTACATATTTTTGGAAATCACCCACACTTAAATTACTTATCTCGGGAATCACCTAAAATATTTTTCGAGCAGATTAGTCCCCGTGACTTTGAAGGCGTCACGTGGGGGGTGCTATGCTGACATCATGTCTTTGTCGTGTTCATACGCGTAATACGTTGAATGGAGAATGCATATAAATTATTGCAATAAACAATAAATTAGGTGTCGACTTGATACCACTTTACATGGCTCTTGCTGTCTAAATGTGATGTTCCGAACAACCTAAGCACTTAATGGGAATCTAATCGGATACGTTTCATAGAGTTTATACCGGTATTTTTTTTAGTTTGAATATCCATAAACCAGTCTAACCATTCTGCTAGCTTTTGCACTGCCGGAACTAAATCCAGTTATCTCGAGTTCCTTTCATTGTTAACACTGATTTGTCTTTTGATTAATATTTTTCTTGTGCAGTTCCCTGGTGGATTGTGGCATGTGATTGAAATTTCGGTCATTGTATGTGTTTCCTGTTATCATCTCTGCTTTATTAATAAATTATTTGATTTTTTGCTTTGTGTGCTAATTTTACTTACCACAGGATTCTGTAAAGAAAGAAAACATATTGAATATACTGTTACCACTTTTTAAAAATAGATTACTGAACATTTCTTAAGTCTAAAAAAATGGTGCAATTCCCCAGTTCTATCAATGTATATCTTTAACGTAAATAATGATCAAGTAGTAAACATGACGACACAAGGGACTTTAATTTCAAAATTTCAATTTCCCTAACATTGACAATAATATTTAAACTTCTCTTACTTCTGAAGTGTATGTCTCACAGTTGATCCCGAGAGCTACCGCCAACTATGAATATTTTTGGCATAGCTATCTCAATGACCGCCTTATTAGTGAAGGCTACAATTCCGTCTCATCCGATCATTGAAAATGTTCTTTGATAGATATCAGTCCTTTGTGGAAAATTTGAAATTCCAGTTCAAACTGTGATTCAAGATACATTATTACTTAGTGTTGGGATTGAGATTTCTTGTCACGATCTACGACCTTTCACTAGCAATTGCTAATGAGTCGCTAAGGACACTACCAATATCGAAGGAGAGGATTGGCGCGCCATGAAACCAGTTAAACGCTCATTTTTCTTTCGAAATGCCATCACATAAGAACCATTGCGGTTGACAATTTTAAGGCGGTTTTGGACATGTTTTGTATTTTTTGCCCTTTAGATTGCGCCTATTGTCAATTATGTTCTGTAATTTTGTTATAAAACCCATTTCCTTAACCGTATGAATTGTTCATTGGATAAACAATGGAAGCATATTAAGTAAATGCACTTGAAACAAAGTTTTTACGAAAACATAATAAAAACAAGCCATGGAACAACTCTTTTATTATGGTTCTTCATCTGGACGTCGCCATGGGACTTTTAACAATGGGTTTTGCTAATACCTCATAGCAAGTTTAAGGCGGTCCCTAGCATCGCTTTGAGCAGAATTCATTTCAAAATCTTGACCCAGTCCATATTTATATATTTACATACCAAATGGGTGCGAGATCGTCAACAAAAATGAAATTAACTGGCAAAGTGTTCATACAATCGTTGTCATCTGTTTCCCGACAAAAAGATTGCTAGAAATAACTAAATACCGAACTTACTGTGAATTTAATTTCTGCATATGCGCATTTCGACAACTTATGTCTCTTCAGTGCAGATAAAATCGAAATGTTTGGAAGACCAGCAACCCAAAGATGTTTGAAACCTGATAGAGAACAAATAACCAATATGATCTAAACATAGAGCCAAAAAGCAGAAAACAATGACAACATATAAACATTGACAGGGCACTCAACGAGTCAATTTTAAGAAAACTTTGTTTAATAAAATCATGAGATGTTGGCGCTATAAAAAGGTGATCAGAATAACGTAGAATTATTTCTGAATTGAAGTTATTTGTTGTTTTTTTTATTTTAGAATGTCCCCCTTCTTCTCAATTTTGTTTCGATAATCATTGGCCGAATCATTCATTCATTCATGCATTTGATTGTGATTTTCGGCCTTCTCTGTTTCCATTGCAACGACCACAATTATTGAGATTTTTTTACCAGAAAACGACCATTGAAAAGTTTTTAAAAGATATCAGTCCCTTGTTGAAAAATTTGAAGTTCCGGTCAGAACTCTGATTCCAGATTTTTTTACTTTACAGTCTACGACCATTCAATAGTGATTACTGTTGAGTTGCTACCGGACACTACCGCAATGGAAGGGGAGATTTGGCTACCATAAAACCGGTTTAGCCCATCATTCCTTTTGAAATGCCAGTAGCAAGTCAAGACCATTGCGGTAGAAATTTTTTCCGGTGGTTTCTACCTGATTTGTCTTTTTTTCAACATGTACTTCGGCTCTCAACAACTCTGTTTGATAATTTTGTTATTACCCACATTGACATATTTATGTATAATAAGTTCCAGAGATCAATGAATATCTGTTGTCGGTCTGATATCTGCTTTCTAAAGAAAATATATCAAGAGTAAAAGAATATTTGAAAATATTAAGCGTTGGAACAACAATTACAGCCAAATGAATTTCTACCAATTACAACTGAAGTGCTATATAATCTCATAGATGCGAGAGTTTCAAATTCTACATTACAGCAAGTAGACAACTCACACCGAAGTTACTGTAAATTATTTTTTGTAATTCAGAATCTTGACAAAAAGTAGGCTCTGAAGAGACTGTATCGCTCACCTGCGCTCTGGCTGGCATAGACATTTAAATAAGCACAATGTTTAAAAGTATCCTTTTCAAGTTTGTTGATAAACCTTGAAGTTATATGATCCAAAGCTTTGTTCTCCGCTAGCAGCCATTTTGGACGGGAACAGACCTACTATCAGCTGACCATCTAAGAACCAACGTGTCTAATTTCGGTTCCAATTAGCGAAGATGTTTTCCAACAGGGTCCCATGTAAAACCAATTTTACTGTTAGTTGCCATCTTGGATGAGGAAACATTTTCAAAAGGGGACTACCCAAGGAATTCTGTGACCCAAAATGTTGTTACAATTGGCTTTGTCGCTGCAGAGGAGAAAACGATTGATGGTTTCCAATTATCAAACCCTACCAGAACAAAACCGAAAGATCTTCAAAAGCTGGAAAGCAATCAAAAACTAAAAGGACAGCATGAGGAAAAAGTTTTATTATTGCTTACGACTATTTCCCAATAAACATACTTGAATACCGTATGTTCGCCTGAAATATTAACTAAAAGCGAAATAGTTAGGATTTCTTGGCTGAGAATATTTGTTTCAAAACCGTCATTTCTACATTCTGGTACATATTTGTCAACGATTTTGGGCCATTTGTACTTCGGTAACTTCAGTTACTTCGGTATTTAGTTATTTGTACCTCAGCTCTACTTATAAGATGTGATAAGATACTCTCTTGCTAATGTGTTACACTTGTTTCGAAGCTTACACAAACTTAAGCAAGTATATATGCAAAATAAAAAAAAGACTTATGTCTACGTTTGTAGCACAAGTTAACGAGTTGCCATACATGATAATTTATTAACCTTTCATTTATAATACTTTATTGAAAGTCCAATAATTTCACATCAAGTGTTGAATTTAGACATTTTTATTACTTACTAGATAGTTAATTTGATACTTACTGACTGTTGTGAGTTGTAAGAGAGCACCATTGGTTGGTAGTGACGATGGAGTCTGATCGGCTGTACACTTTTCTGGACTTTGACTGACGTTTGTAGCAGTTGAATTGAACTGTTCTACAGCCTGGGTACATAAAAATAAACAAAGATAAAGAAAAAAGTACAAATTATGCAAAAAGACTTGGCCCTAAGAAATATATCAGTCATTTTATAGTCCATTACAAAAGCAAGCATCCAAAAACCCTTTCCAATATATCATGTAGTAAAGCAATACCTGTTGGTAAAAAATAATACCTTAAGATTATTCAAATTGCTAAATTTGTTACATAATATAGGAACTAGTATAGGTAAGGTCATACACAACAGACAATAAAAACGAACGAAAAACGATAGCACGCGATCAGGAAAAAGAAAAAGATGTACTTTTTTGGACAATAATAAAACTTCAAAAGTATGCAGTTGCATAAGTTGCTTTAGAACCTCTTACCACAATTATAAAGGCTGCAGGTATTATTTCTGACTGCATGGCGAAAACAGAAATAATAAATGTAATTCTATGACTTACAAAACAGGTAAAACGTCTAGTTGATGCTCCATTAACGGAGGTATCAAAGTTGTATACTCCAACATAATAGATACTTGTTGTCGTCGTATCTTGAAGTGAATAAACACAACCCAAATATCCAGAGGCTGCAAAACAATAAAACAAAGAATGAGAAAATGAAATAAAACATAAAGAGATTTAACCAGAAATATCGCGTGTCCAATTAGCAATTGAGACACTCCTTTTACTCCTGTTTATCTTTAATGATGCTCCTTTAATAATTGCATTTTACTGTAGGCATTCTATTCGGATTTTGTTTTATTGTTTTGTTGTATAGTATACAGTATCCACTATCCACGATCTCGACTCGAATACAAAACGAAAACTGAATCTGATTTGGTAAAACCCTAATCAAAAACCCCGAACTACCTCCTGCAAGAAAAAATGTATGCATTATCTGAACGAATCAACTAGTTTGACCGACAGATGACAGCTTCATCAAACTTGTCTGGGGGAGAAATAGCTATTAGCAATTTAGACTTTAGACAAGACATCTTATAAATTTAAAAATAACTTTTTTTTATAAAGAGACAGTTTTTTTTCAGCTTTCCTTTCATCAAAATGTATTATGGCAGCCTTTGAAAGTGATCTTCTTTTCGTGTATGGTCTTTCTGAGAAACAGCAAAAACATATAGTCAGTATTTTGAGAGAATGCTTTTTATTATGTTTTAGTAATTATTTTCATTAATTATTCCAGGCTAAAATGGTTATCTCAATTTCAATTTTAATTTCACTTTGTACACTCTTAATCAGAATTTCGAAATTCTGTCTTTAAAGTATTCAATATTTTTTTTTCCCACGACATTTCAATGATACTGACACGAGTATCCAACAAACTGTGTTCCACAATTAGTATTGTTGAGAGAAATCACTGATGTATTTGTACATCCGTTCCAATACGCTGAATCACCACACTGTGTCGTGGCATCTCCAAAATTCATTTTGTAAGTGAACTCTCCAAGGAAAGGTACTGGGCATTCTTGTAACCCTGTTGCTGCTGTTGCTGTGAATCAAAAATCATAAGATCATAAATAATATATGATGCTCAAAAAGTAGACTAAAAATATCACACCACAAATATAAAACTGAATTATTTTGTGGAAATTAATTTTCACTTTATAATGCAAGATATTTTGTTATCAAAATTATCACCCCTCCGGAGCACATGACGTCACTCCCTGTTTTTATTGTAGTTTGGTATTTGACATTAAACTTGTGATTATCCTTTTTTTTTTTGGATGTCGAGTGATTTGTGTTCTAGGTTTTTCCATTTGTCTGGATCTTAATTTTTGTTATTCTAGTGTCGTAGTGTCCTTGTTTCTTCGGTGTACAACTGCAGGTATTTTGCTAATACAAGTCATGACTTCCTTTATCTAAAATTTAGTGGGGGCAGGATGTGATGGTTTTTTACCATTTAACTGATATTGCCATTCTTAATTTTGTCTTTTGTCAATAATACAATGCATTTTCTAAATATGTTCCATATTGTTTTTATTTGCTAAGAAAAATATCGTTAATTTTGAGTGTTATAAATATGCATACATTTTTAAAACACCGATGAAATAATTCGAAAATATGACAATTTATGCTAGCTAACAAATAATTCGAAAATATGACAATT
>MJUU01016493.1:0-19597 GCA_002080025.1 Modiolus philippinarum | reverse complement strand
AACAAATAATTCGAAAATATGACAATTTATGCTAGCTAACAAATAAATGGATTTGAAAGAAAACATAATTTATAACAGTAGCCTCGGAAAATTTCATTTTCGAAGCGCATTTTTTTTAAAATTTTCTCACCTTATATCACCAGGTTTTCCACAAGGAGCTTATATGTGTACCCGNGGATCTGATATTATGTGAAAAAAATATTTTGGCTGCCAAAATGATGAAAAAAAATTTTCTGAATGAGGCTTTCTGCCCCAAAAAATAATGTTAATTTTGAAAAAAAAATATTTTGTTGATACGCGTGCAAAAAATAAATAATTTGTTTCGCGCTTCGCGCGAAAAAAATTTTCTGTCCAGAAAAAAAACCATAACACCCCCCCCTTCAGGTTAAATGGTCGGTCCCTTATAACAGTAGCCTCGGAAAATTTCATTTTCGAAGCGCATTTTTTTTTAATTTTCTCACCTTATATCACCAGGTTTTCCACAAGGAGCTTATATGTGTACCCGTTTCCATTACGAATATACATTTTCTTCGACTTAATCATGATCATATACAAATATAATTTTATTTTCAATAGACTTTTGTTATTCATGTACATACCAGAATTCACAAGCATATGAAATTGTCGGGCTACTGGTTCAGTATTACAAATATCACTAACAGTTGGGGTTTGGGATACTGCTATTGGAACTACATCACCAAAGTTCAGGTTAGCTGTGTCCCCTGAAACAAAGTATGAAAAATGAATGAGTCATCAATTTCTTTTGTAAATTTATTATTCTCATTAAAGAATTTTATTGGTTTCTCTTACCATTATTGGCACTACATCACCGAAATAAGATGGTTCGGGTTACATGAAAAAAGTCCAAGTTTACAAAATCTATTGCAATTTGTTGAACACCAATACTTATCCTACTTTACAAAATCGGCGTCGCCTATAGTTCAGTATGGTCCACTTTTCAAGCCACTGACAAAAGGTGTTTTACATTGCTGTTAATACGTAGGTCAATTGCTAAATTATGTCTTCCTGAACTTGTTTCAATAGAAATTATGTCTTCTAGTATGATAATACCCAAGATATCAATTCACTTATGAATATTCCGCAGATATAAGGCGGTTTTGTATGGGTAGCAGAAAATGCCAAAAAAACTTTGAATCCATTACCATCGTCAATTAGCTTCAAGTTGATTAAATAAAACCCTGCGAACATTAAATATAATTCAGTTAAAAACCTATAGCGTTCAATTACTTACAATACATTGCTCAGGCATTGAAATTGATCCTCTTCAAATGACTAATAAAGAATTGGGTTTTGGGTCAAGTATAGGATGAGCAAAAATAGTTCCATAATTAATGAAGCGGAATAAAAATGCTTAATCTGGTCGATTATTGAAATTAAAAAAAGAGTAAACGGTTACAAATGATATTTTCTAAATTTTTAAATATAAACGTGATAATAACGGGCTGGCGAATTGACAGGTTTGACAAGTCGACGGGTTGACAGGTCGACAGGTTGACAAGTATAAGAGTTAAGATTAGGATTAGGGTTAGGGGCGACCAGTCAACCTGTCGACCTGTCAATTTTCATAAGTCATGTAACCCGTTACTTTTGAACTCATCATTTCATTGTTAGGTTAGGGTAAGGGTTAGGGTTAGGATTAGGGTCGACCATTTAACCTGTCGACCTGTCAACCCGCCAATCTATCTACTTTCAACAGATATTTTCAATATTCAGTCAGGTTAGAGTAAGGGTCAATGTGATGGTTTGGGTAAGGTTTAGTTTAGGGTTGGCCAGTCAACCTGTCAACCCGCCAATCTTTCTACTTTCAACCCATCTTTTCAATATTCAGTCAAGTTAGTGTTAGGGTCAAGGTGATGGTTAGGGTTAAGATTAGGGTCAAGTTTAGGGCTAGGGTTGACCAGTAAACACGTCGACGCGTCAACCTGTCGACCTGTCAACCCGTCAATCTCTCAACTATTCAACCCATCATTTCATTATTCAGTCAGATTAAGGTAAGGGTTAAGGTTAAAGTTAGGGTAAAGGTTAAGGTTAGGGTCAGGGTCAGGGTTATATTAGGATTAGGATCAGGGTTGACCAGTCAAATAGATTTTTCATATGCGGGAACTTAAATTTTAGTTAAAACTTTATGAATATCATATATTGAGTGTTTTTATTTACTTTTTATTTCAAACTACTTTTTGCTTATACTATACTTGAGCCAGATTTTTTATAATGGTATGGTTATAAACTTTACTTCTATCTCACTATACTAGTGAGAAGTGCTTTTTCTATATGTTTGATAATTATTTCATTGCGGATAAACTTTGTCAATGTATACAGTTAACCCGCTTGATCATGGTTGGTTTTTTTCTGAGAATATTCACTTTTTCTGTAACTTACTTGATCGGAGAAGCGGATGTCGTAAGGGACATTAATATCCATACAGATATATACTTATAGTATAACTAATTGACTGTCGTGAATATCATTAAAAATGTCACGAGTGCCGAACAACGCAGAAGGATTAAACGAGTTGTGGAACTTTGTTCCGCAACGACAGACAACTGTCCGCAACTGTCGGTCACGACAGACATAAATTATTGTGAGAGAAAAGATTACAGGAAACACCAACAATGGTCGAAAACACAATTACATGTCACAATTCACCTGAAAACTACACAAGAAAAACATCAATCTAACATAAACACCGATATGAATTCGGGATAGCCGGACTTATACAGGCACTAGCAACAGCCAGCGGTAGGTTTTAACCGGTTTATGAGTACCCAAACCTCCCCTTTATCTATCCCGTTATACCATCGGCGTTATTTACTTCTTCTATATATACTCACTTGAACGTAGGTTGTAGTAATAAGAAGCAGATGTTGTAAGAGACATTAACTCCATGCAGATATATACGTTGACAGTTATACCACCAGCTATATTTATAGTAACAGTTCCAACACTTCTGTAAACAAATATTAAATTCAGAGAGTAAGTAGAAAATTACCTTGCATTGATTTTCTCAAAAGGTTTATTTCGTCCAATTTTTTTTTTGAACAAAATGTGAAAATAATTTTCAAAAATAGGCTATGTCCGATAAATATTTTGAATTATGTCAGTATATTTCTCCAGATCATGAACAGAAAAATGTCTTTAATTTAGATTTTGCGAGTTTCCAAATAAAAATCGGACCATCAGTAGTGGCTATGGGTTGGTGAATAAAATCTTGGACTAACAGCTAATAAGCACGGGAATCAGCCCAGTGGAACATGAGACACAGATGGCTGGAAATTCTAAATCCCAATTCCTAATGTAGACCCAATATAGTCGCAGTATTCACTGGTGTATACTACATATTATAATAGCGTGTGCATCTTCATCACAGCTAAAATGTAAGTGAGCAGTATCCAATTAAATTCGGTGTTATATACATGGGTTTGGGCTTTTTGGAGAAAAATGCACCATAACTTATTTCTTTTTCATTTTTTTTGTTTTGTCTCAATGTATTTATAATCCCTTGATCTATTTTTGGCAGCGATAGTAAATACGTTAAGTTCAGTTCGCATTTGCTATTTTGGTCATTCTTTGGTTTATAACTTTGGGGTGTTTATGTCACAATTGTTGATCTGGTGTTGTAGGAAGCGTTGGAGATCGATATTCAGGTCTCATATAATCCATTTTACAGACACAACTCTAAGACTATCATGGTCATGCTGACGTAACCTCCTTCAGGACTAAGATTGAGAGTGTCATCGGGATCAACGTCTCTTACCATGCATACATCTCCCTTCATTTGAGAAATGATATGCTCAACCAGGAGGAAGTCAAGTTTGATAATTTAGATGTTATTCTAGTCTAATGTAAACATGTCAGTCGCAAGTTGCTAGACTGTAACAATATACAGGTCAACCATACCAACTCGTAATGACATCCAGTTCTAAGTATTTTCAAGTGTTTCTCCTAAATATCCTTAGAGGAGTAGTTTTCTTGTCTGATCAGATGAGAACCATATACGAGGTATTCAAAGGCCAATGGAATGCTTTTACTAATGACAAAGTAAGTGAAAAACCTAACCGTCAGTCTAAAACTAACAATTCAAGCACACTAGCAACATCGGAAAAACAAAGAGATCAGACGCGGTAGAGTAAGCATCTCCTGCTTCTTATAAGACACCCGCCGTGTTCAACATATCAACTCCGGTAGTAAAGTCAAATCCAGTAGATGAAAAACAAACTTTAGTGGAAAAGAGAAAGATCTGTTTTCATTTGGGAAACATATATCCCAACTGGTCTACAAGATCGTGATGTCGACCATGTAATTTGTGTAGTGATGACTTCAAGGTATGGGTGTCCATTGCTTGCTAAAGTAGTCTATTTGTAAGCAACCGATCTCTATCAAGATAGTCACTGTATCGATCACACGCCCTTGAGGAATGAATGAGTTGATGTCGGTGCTTTCGAAATATTGCCACAAAGAAAAGAGAAGTTGACTATTGGAAGTCATGGCGTTTGTCATACAGCGTATTTTCGAATTAGCGATAAAAAAAATCGAACTCATCACGTTTGTCATTAATTTACAAACAAAACAGTAAACACTTACAATGGCAGAAAATTACAGTTACGGGCCACAATGCACAACTTAACTGCACTAGAAAAAAAACAAATGAAAGACAAGAGCCAAACCTAAATAACGATAGGTACTGTGGAAAGTCGGACTTGGTACCGGCAATAGCTAAAGCAAGCGGCAGTATGTTTCTGGTTATCCAAACCTCCCCTTTCTCCATCCCGTTTCCAAATAGTATAAAAACATACGAATGAAACCTAATACAGGTACACTACTATCTTAAAAAGGAAAAGAATAAGGCAAAACATATATAAGAAAGATGGATCAAAGACTGCAGGCTAGCTCAAGGAACCTTGTCTGTTGGTGAAACACTATTGCACTACGGAAGAAAAAATCAAACTCAAAACTTCCCGAAGGGTTTGTCAAAGAATCATCATGTATTTCAGTAGACATCGACGAGAGGCCCGCAGACGTGTAAAATCTTCAGGGCTTTCGAACCCAAAGCTAATTTAGCGGATTCGTGTATAATATCCTATCGATATTCACTATTATGGAAAGAATGTAAGTTACGTCCCAATTTTTTGTATATTTTATCAGTTTCTGGCATTTTTAAAAACATTTCCAAAAAATCGAGGATGAGAAATGCCTTTTGCAATAAGCTGTTTGTGAGACACGAAATGTTTACAGTTGTCCATTTTTTGGAATTTCGAGAAATAGTTATTATTTTGAAACTAACATTTTAGTTAAAAACAACGACAGTAGAATACCGAAGGAACAAAGGAGTGAAATTTACATAAACCGAAGTCCAAAGACACGGCCAAAACGAGAACACAGGGAACAATGACGTTAGACACAAAAAAAAACAATGACGTTAGACAGATACAAAGCGCAGAAACAGAAATTACAACATTCAAAACAAAAGCACTCACAATGTGAACTCCAGTGAAACTGAGAGTGACATCAGGTGCTCCGGAAGGGTAAGCATGTCCTGCTTTGCTAACAACACCCGTCACACTGTGAGTGATTCAATCCGGGAAAATGTCAAAGTCGTTAGTCAAATCCGGGAAGACGTGAATCTAGCAGAAAATGTCCACTTTCATTTGGGATATTGACACGTCATATCTTTCAATGATGTTATGGTGACTTGAATTCAGCTTCATAAGAATGCAAAGACAAGTCCAAAAAGTATGGGTGAATACCAGTAAATATAAGTCACGACAGCTTAATTTAAGTATTGTTACTTACTTTGATACATACAGATCCCCACTACTAAGTTCACATGTAAAATTTGTGGAAGATGTACCAGACAGGAAACCTTTAGTTTTCATATTCATAGCTGAATCAGAAAAATCCACTTCACCATATGCACTATCATGCCATGTTCCACGGATATCACTTGGATATGTACACAATGATTCTGTAAAATATATATATTCTACAGCAATATAATATTTTAGGAGCATATCAAGGAAATTCCATTCCGCGTACAATGTGTGGATTATACTGACCACTCGAACAAGACTTTTTGATTGCACTTTTTATCGTTCCTGGTTAAGAGTCAATAATGGGAGAAATTTAATACCATTTACCTCACCTGGCCTAAAAGGCCATGTGAGCTTTTGTCATTACTTTGCGTCCGTCGTCCGTCCGTCTGTCTGTCTGTCAACAATTTCAAAAATCTTCTCCTCTGAAACCACTGGGCCAAATGTAAACAAACTTGGCCTGAATCATGACTAGAGTATGGCTTCTCAAAATTGGGTTCAATAAGGCGGAAGGTCAAACAACAAGGCCGCCATTGCTTAAAATAAAACATAAGGGTAAATTGCAGTTCTTGGCCAATAACTCGAAAACCGTTATAGATATAAAAAATCTGACGGGGAATTAAAATAATCAGCATGATGAGATCTACCTACTGTGCAATTTTGAAGAAAATCTGAAAACCCATATCTGAGTAATAGCCATTTTTCCGTAAAATTTTCAAAATTTGTGCATTTTCAAAAAGTTTAGCAGATAGAGGTCAAGTGTAAATTACAAAAATGTCCAGCATACAAACATCTACCAACCTTGGAATTTTAAAGAAAATCCAAAAACCCTTGTAGGAGTTATTGCCCCTTTTCACAGAATTTTCATATTTTGCATCTTTTATTTCCAAAACTATAGGTAATGAAGGTTAAGTGTAAATTGATAAAATGTTTGCATGCTGTGGAGACTTCAAAACTGTTGTTGGAAATTGTTCGTTGACCACCATTTTCAAACTGGCCGCCACAAAAAGGCGAGAAAATTAACATTGTCCGATTTCAATGAAATTTGGTTTCGAAATAGATAGTCATGTTGCGACTTCAAAACCGGTGTTGAAAATTGTTCGTTGACCACTATTTTCAAAATGGCCGCCGAAAAAAGGTGCGAAAATTCAACATTGTCCGATTTCAATAAAATTTGGTTTTGAAATAGATATTGATGTTGCGACTTCAAAACCATTGTTAAAATTATTCGTTGACTTCCATTTTCAAAATGGCTGCCAAAAAATGCGGGAAAATTCAACATAGTCCGATTTCAATGAAATTTGGTATCTTAGTGGATATTCATGTGGCTACATCAAAACCTGTGTTAAAATTGTTGACTGGCATTTTCAAATGGCTGCCAAAAAAGGCGGGAAAATTCAACATTGTCTGATTTCAATGAAATTTGGTTTCCAAATAGATATTGATGTTGTGACTTCAAAACCGGTGTTAAAAATTGTTCGTTGACTGCTATTTTCAAAATGGCCGTCAAAAAGGCGGGAAAATTCAACATTGTTCGATTTCAATGAAATTTGGCTTCCAAATAAGTATTGATGTCGCAACTGCAAAACTGATGTTGAAAATTGTTCGCTTACTGCCATTTTCAAAATGGCTGCCAAAAAAGGCGTGAAAATTCAACAATGTCAGATTTCAATGAAATTTGTTTTCCAAATAGATATTGATGTTGCGACTTCATTGTTCGTTGACTGCCATTTACAAAATGATGTCTCGACTTCAAAACTGGTGTCCAAAGTGGTCCTTAGCAAGAACTTTTTTGTCAAAAAAGCCCAACGAAGAAATATAGTAAATCATGATCAGATTTTAAATACAGTTCAAGATATCGGTGGTGTTCGAGCTACCAAGGTTTGAGAGACTGAAGATCAACTGTATAACTTACAATGTTAGCTTGATTGCCCCTGGTTAATTTACTAGTTATCTGATGCCTAGTTACAATTCTTTCGAAAAGTGGTTTGCTTTTGTCTTTTTGTTTAACCTATTGGTTTACGCGTTTACTGTAGGATTAACAACATGTATGGACTTTTTAATCAATCTCATGCTCACATTTCATTTTTTTTAATTCAAGCGCATCTTGAAAACTAAAATGTTATTTGAATATGGCAAACAATTCATAAAGATTCTACAGCTCTGCATTTTTTGCAATTGATGACAATGGATGCATTGCGATTATCTAACAGAGGTAAACATTCAAATTTCTCAATTTTCTGTGATGGCACAAGAAATGTCATGAACGTGTATACTGTGGATTTAGTCAACAATAGATTGTCTTTTCTGTCATTTCAAATAACAAATTCAGAAGTTACTGTGAATTTAATTTCTGCATATGCACATTTCGACAACTAATGTCTCTTCAGTGTAGATAAAATCTAAACGTTTGGAAAAAATTTTTTAGTGAAAAAGAAGCTGTGTTATGTTTTAGCAGAAGTTTAGTGTATTTGTGAATAATTGACAATTTTTTAGTATTGTTTAAAAACTAAAAGAATCGGCAATTATTCACCAATATACTAAACTTCTGTTACACAATTTCACAGCTGTATTATCACCACTGTGTTTCAGCAATTATGTATCAACAAAACAAGGGTAATGTTAATAAGAATACATATACCCATCATAACCAGAGAGCAAGAGTTGTAATTCCTAATATTTTCACATATTTGATATATATTTATTCAAGTCAAATTACAGGAATTGCGGGTATCGATTTCATATCAGACACACAAAAATCTCTCTTGCCTATTTTTTTTAGGGCATCGATATCATATTAAACACAGGAAATGTCCCTTTTTGCATATGGTTTTTGTCAAATTAGAGATAATCTCAGTTTTGCGGGCCTTGATATTTTATTCAACAAAAAAATTCCCGAAAGTTTGTCTTGTATATCGAATACATAAAATGTCCCATTGCCATATATTTTAGTCAGATGACAGGAAATCAAATTGCTGTCGGTTTCATATCGAGTAGAGAAAATGTCCCTTTCTCATGTGCATTTTAGTGAAACTAAGGACGTTATCAATATCTTATCGAATACTGAAAAAATCCCTTTTATCATGTGGTTTAGTCAAATTTCGGGTAGTTTCATTAATGTCGGCATCAATATCATTTATAGACAAATATAGGAAATGTCTATTTTGATATATTTTTAGTCAAATTACAAACATGTGGGCATCGATATCAATCCGCATACTGAAAATGTCTTTTCTGTCATGCTTTTAAGCAAATAAGAAGAAGTTTCATAAATTATAAGCTCCGATATAACATGGAATAAATAAAATAACATTTTGTTAAATGTTTTAGTCAAATGACAGTACGTTGTACACATCAGGGGTTCGTTACCAAATTGTATATCTGGTATAGCAACTGGTCACAGTGATCATAATGAGTTTATTCATGGAAAACATAATTCAGAATAAATGTCTCATGATATGAACATTCGGTCAAATTACAGGAAGTTTTATAATTGCAGGCATCAATATCATATCGATTGAAGTACAAAAGTCTCCAAGTTGCATTATAAAACAGTCAATTTCGTTATGCTGAGATTCGTTATACTGTACACCTGTTTCAAGAAGTAACCTCTCATCAGCACCATTAGAATCAAGTAATATGGAAAACCATAATCCAAAAATAGTCCAAAAAAAGTACTCATTACCAAAAATATCGAATTAGGAAGCCAAATCCAGTACCAAAGACATCTACCGACTGCCTTACAGGGAATGAAGACTCAGTATTTTTAAGTGGTTAGAATTTTGATGAAAACAGTAAATTTCTATAAAACGCAAGGTAAAATTTTCATGTCAGACAAGTCTGACAATTGGGCTAGTGAATACCCTTGGGCCCCTGGTCCACCAGCAGTGGCATTAGCCCAATGGTTCAAAATACAAAAATACCAAAGTTGCATAAAAAACAGTACATGTCGTTATGCTGAATTTGAAAATGTGTTCTTTGTCATTTGTATTAAGTCAAATTAACAGGAAGTTTCATTGTTGCTGGCATAGATCTCGTAACGAATACAGACAATGTCCCCATTTAAATGTCTTTTCAGTAAGATTACAGAAAGTTTATAATGGAAGGCATCGATATTATACCGAATACAGAAAATGTCCCTTTTGTCATGTGCTTTTATTTAAATTACAGAGAGTTTCATAATGGAAGGCATCGATTTTGTCATGTGCTTTTATTCATAAAGCAGGAAGTTACATTATTGCAGGTATCAAATATCAGACTTTCTTATGATTAGACATAGTTATCTCTGTGACTGCCTGAATAATCAAGGCTTCAAAAAATTCCGTCTCATACGATCATTGTTAAATAGATATTCAGTCCCTTGTCAAAAATTTGAAATTTCGGTCCGAACACTAATTCAAGATTTCTTTTTTTACTTAGTACTGAGATGATAATTTTTTTTCAAGTGTCTACGACATTTCAATAGCAATTGTTGAAATACGACCGGACACTACCGCAATGTAAGGGGAGGGTTGGAATTTAATTATAAAATTGGTTGAGCCCACAATTTTTTTTAAATGCTTGTACCAAGTCGGGACCATTGCGGTCGACATTTTTTCCGGTGGTTTTCACCTGATTGTCTTTTTGTTTCATGGATTTCGGCTCTTGACTACTCTGTTTGGTATTTTGTTACTAGCCCCATATAAAGAAAATGTCCTTTCTTCTTAATCAAGTAACAGGAAGTTTCATTATTGTTGATATGGATATGATACCTCATGCAGAAAAGTCTGTTTTTGTTGTATGATGAGTTGAAATTCTAGCATTATTTTGATTACAATTTCGATTTGATTTGAATATTATCAATTTCCCTAACATGGACAGTAATATTAAAGCTTCTTCTTTTTACGAGTTGATTCAGTACGCGGAGCTAGCACAAATTATGCAGACTTTCTCATTAGACATATTTATCTCTGTGATCGCCTTATGATCAAAACTCATACGATCATTAAAAAGGGTATCCAATCGATATCAGTTCCTTTTGGAAAATTTGAAGTTTCGACCCGAACGCTCATTCAAGATTCTTTTTTTTTGACTTAATATGGAATGATAATTTCTTATCTTTAAATAGTGATTGCTTTTGGGTTGCTACCGTACACTACATAAATGAAACGGGAGGTTTGTAGCGCCGTAAAACAGTTTTAACCCACCATTTCTTTTGAAATGCCTGTACCCAGCCAGGATGATTGCGGTTGACAGTGTTTTGTCGGTGTTTTTGCTTTCTGTGTTGTCTTTATATTACAATGTTATTTTTGTTTTGTCTTTGTCGATGATGTTTTTGATACTGATTTGTTTGCCGTTTGATACATGTGTACAAAGAGATAAATATATGTTTTTTTTTCAAACTTTCACCTTGGTCTTATTTGTAACATGTACCATGGATTTTTTTATTGGTTTTGTGTAAAAGTTAGATAGTGACATTTACCATTCAGCAACATTTTGGATCTTTGAGAAACTCATTTCTACTTAGTACTAGGATGAAATTTCACCGCCTGAAGACCTGTCAGTAGCAATTGCTGTTTAGTTGCTTTCGGTTATTGCCTTAATGGATGGCGAGGTTTAGTGCGCCATAAAACCGGTTTAACCCACCAATTTTTCTAAAGGCCTGTACCAAGTCAGGACCATTGCGGTCGACAATTTTTCCTGTGGTTTCCACCAGTTACAAATACAAGGAGAAAAAATACAGTCCCATGCCCTGTAGTAAGTTTCCCTTATATCGCAATTGTTTTATTGCTTATCAGTTTTGTTGGTCCCAGTTTAGTTCTTGACGATAACTGCTTTTAGAACAACTCTTGTCCATGGCTTCTTTCAGAACAAATTCTCATCCATGACTGCTTTTAGAACAGATTATATTACAATGTTATTTTTGTTTTGTCTTTGTCGATGATGTTTTTGATACAGATTTGTTTGCCGTTTGATACATGTGTACATAGAGATAAATATATGTTTTTTTTCAAACTTTCACCTTGGTCTTATTTGTAACATGTACCATGGATTTTTTTATTGGTTTTGTTAGAGTTAGATAGTGACATTTACCATTCAGCAACATTTTGGATCTTTGACAAACTCATTTCTACTTAGTACTAGGATGAAATTTCACCGCCTGAAGACCTGTCAGTAGCAATTGCTGTTTAGTTGCTTTCGGTTATTGCCTTAATGGATGGCGAGGTTTAGTGCGCCATAAAACCGGTTTAACCCACCAATTTTTCTAAAGGCCTGTACCAAGTCAGAACCATTGCGGTCGACAATTTTTCCTGTGGTTTCCACCAGTTACAAATACAAGGAGAAAAAATACAGTCCCATGCCCTGTAGTAAGTTTCCCTTATATCACAATTGTTTTATTGCATATCAGTTTTGTTGGTCCCAGTTTAGTTCTTGACGATAACTGCTTTTAGAACAACTCTTGTCCATGGCTTCTTTCAGAACAAATTCTCATCCATGACTGCTTTTAGAACAGATTATTTTGTTTTGTCTTTGTCGATGATGTTTTTGATACAGATTTGTTTGCCGTTTGATACATGTGTACAAAGAGATAAATATATGTTTTTTTTTCAAACTTTCACCTTGGTCTTATTTGTAACATGTACCATGGATTTTTTTATTGGTTTTGTGTAAGCGTTAGATAGTGACATTTACCATTCAGCAACATTTTGGATCTTTGACAAACTCATTTCTACTTAGTACTAGGATGAAATTTCACCGCCTGAAGACCTGTCAGTAGCAATTGCTGTTTAGTTGCTTTCGGTTATTGCCTTAATGGATGGCGAGGTTTAGTGCGCCATAAAACCGGTTTAACCCACCAATTTTTCTAAAGGCCTGTACCAAGTCAGGACCATTGCGGTCGACAATTTTTCCTGTGGTTTCCACCAGTTACAAATACAAGGAGAAAAAATACAGTCCCATGCCCTGTAGTAAGTTTCCCTTATATCACAATTGTTTTATTGCTTATCAGTTTTGTTGGTCCCAGTTTAGTTCTTGACGATAACTGCTTTTAGAACAACTCTTGTCCATGGCTTCTTTCAGAACAAATTCTCATCCATGACTGCTTTTAGAACAGATTATGATCGGTTTTAGAACGTTTTTGACATGACCGTTTTTATAACAATTCTAACAGTTTTGTTAAGTAATAGAGCAGTAATAGAAAAGACTGTTCTAGAACAATTTTACGGTAATAGACCAATTTTAAGTCTATTTTCTTGTAGATTACATCAAAACAACGGTAGTAGAATACCGAAGGAACAAAGCACAAGATTACACAAATCAAAGTCCAGAGACAAGGCAAAGCAAGAACACCAAAAGACGGAAGACCATAGGCACCACATGCCCACAAAACACGAACATTACATATACAACACAAAAAAACTAAAGCACTAACAGTGTGAACTCTCAATAAACAAGAGTGACATCAGGTGCCCCGGAAGGGTAAGCATGTCCTGCTCTGCACACAGCACCCGTCACACGGTCAGTGAAGCATATGTTTTGAAGGATCTGTTAGGTAACTTATTAGTTATTGTCATTTTCTAACCCTGAGACAAAACCAATTGAGAACCATGGTACATGTAACTTCTCTAACCCTAAAACAGTACCAAGGTGAAATTTTGAAAAGCTTTAGTAGTCAAACATGGACAGGGACAAATCGGTACCACAAACATCACTGACGAAGACAAAACTAAAATTAAACAAGACAACACAAAAACTAAAGCCCTGACAGTGTGAACTCTCATAAAAACCGAGAGCGACATCAGATGGTCCGAAAGGGTAAGCATCTCCTGCTCTGTACACAGCACCCGTCACACTGTCAATGGGTCAATCCAGGGTAAAGTCAAAACCGGTAATGTCAAATCAGGGAAGACGCGAATCTAGCTGAAAATGTCAGTTTTTATTTGTGACACTGACATTTCATATCTATCTATGATGTCGTGATGACGGCCACAGAATTTCTGAAGGGACGAAAGTAACAAAGGCTGAACATATCCCTGACTCAGCAGTTTTTTTGACAGTGCTTTTGCTCTTTCCACAAAGTCAATGTATGTACTGCACGCTCTACAGTAACGAATTAATTGTGAAATATATGCTCCATATGCTGGGGATGCAGGTATATTGCTGCAGAGAAAGGGAAAGTTCACAATTGGAAAGTCAAAATCATCACGTTTGTCATATAATCTAGAGTTCAGACGTCACTGTACATTCGCGAGTCTCAATTATCCGTAAAATGTGGCAAAACAAATAATTAAGTACATGTACTCTGTTTAGCCAACAACTGGTCGGCATTTTTTATCATGACTTATCTATGTTTTCGAAAAAGACCTTGATAATCGTTCAAATGTACTATAATTTTACTACATCATTTCACAGATATACTCACCACTGTGTTGAAACAGTATCAACAAGATAAGGATGATGTTGATAAGAATACATATCCCCATAGTAAAAAAAAACAAGACTTATAAATCCTAGTACTTTCACATAGTTGATTTTTGCTAAATTAATGATAGTAATATAAATGTTTAACAAAGTCGTCCATTTTAGATATTGTATGTATCATATTTCACTGCGTTTTAAATTTTTTCATTAACGACAAAAGAAATAACTTTTCATATTCTTATTCAACAAAGCATAAATTAGTTTACTATTGTCTTTGTGTTGTATCTATTTGTTGATATTAACAACCAGATTAATTACCATATGATAGGGTGAGAACGAATTTCTACAATACATACTGTAAATTCAACAGATAATTCATTGATATATTATTTTATTTAGGAATTTGAACAAATTGTAATTTAAAATACGGAAATATAAACAAATAGAAAAAAAAATCTCCAGATTCAAAATTTCCACATCGTGGCGATTTATCAGCAGTACCATTATTTAAATAAACTTTCCAGTTTAGATCTCATCGAGAAAGTTCCTTTAATTGCTAGTTAATCAAAACAATTTCTGAAAGTAGAAGTCACATTATGAATAATAAAAAAATGCGTCAACTGAATAAAGTTTACAACTTTATGGTAAGGTTAAAATTGATAGATACGAGATAAGTAGGCAGGAGATAGTCTGGTACCGTGACACCTTAGAAGACAGTCCCGTATGCACTGTAATAAAAGGGTTGTTCGATCGATTGATTGATTGTCATTTAGTAATGTAATTTCAAATAACAATATTTCAGCGACATCCACCATCTGCATCAAGTCCCAAAACACAATCAATATCAATAGTCAACTAAAGTTTGTTTCCATTGTTTATTCACTTTTTATCTCGAAGCCAAGAAATGGCTGGAGTGATGTTAATATGACAAGAAAAAATCACGTGAGGCTTCAAGCCTATTAACAGCTCTAAAAGATGATCTTCGTTCTTCCGATAAAACATAGTGCGCAAGTTTCTTTAAAAATCGTATACATTCTGTTTTTAAGTTGTATTTCTTCATTTTCTTGAGTTGAATACGGTGTTGTTATGTTAAATTGAAAACAATATGCATGTTTATCAAATTACTCGTTTTTATTATATTGCGTCTCGAATCAACGAACCTGTCGAACAGTAATTTGTCAAAGATGAAAATAACAAATTGTTTACCTGAGACGGTGTATTGCATATATTTATAGCAATGAAATCGACATCCGAAATCACACAATCCGATTATTTTCACGTATTACGGAATAACTTAATACATGCAGACGTGTGCAGCAGTTCTTTGTATGACTACGAAGTTTTGCCACGTGTAGATTTTCAGGGCTTCGAGATTCAGCTCCATCGGAGCTTTGATTTACTTTTTGGGGGGGGGGGGGCATTTAGGGCTTGCTATATGGTGTGAGGTTCCTCACTGTGTTGAAGACCGTACGGTTACCGCTAAATGCTTTGATTTGGGTTGTTTTAACCTGGAGATGGGATGTTGTCTCCTTGAAATTTACCTCATTTGCTTTCCTTTTCATATATAGTGTCAACTAAGGTGCTAAGGTTTGTTCGATATTGTCCGTTCATAAGGATTAATTACCCGTTCAAATGGTATTTTTAATATATTACACACTTTTTATCTATTTATTTTTTATTTTATTTATTTATTTCTTATTTTTAAGGGGATAAACCTATAAAATCGATACGAGTCATTGTTCATTTACTTTTTGTATCATGTAAACGCCTATTTTCTAGTTACAATAAAAATAAATAAAACACATTCATATGATAATTTCGGTTTGATCGACATAAAATGGAAATCTGAATACCAATGTTAAACCAAACCCAGTCATTCATTTTGCATTCCCTCGATTTGGGTCATTTGTTATTTTGTATAAACCAGTTCAAAATCGTATTTCATTTTTCAGTTTGTGTATTAGGTATTGTCACAAGAAAAATTTAAACAACAATTGTTCCTTATCATATGTTTTAAACAAAAGATATAAATCGCTTGTTAACTATGAAATTATTACTAATTGTTTAATTCAAAATGGTGGAAAAGTCTTAGCAGTTTCCGTAAAAAAATGAATTATTTTGTTTCGTTAAATGTGTTGCTTTTAACATTATCAGTCTACTTAAAATGTGGTAAGTATCCTCATTATTCCCGAATATATAAAAAAAAACACTGATTTTTTTCTTGTATTCCATATCGTTATTCTTATTTCAATCTTAATTTTTTTTTACTGAACCCGTCTGAAATATAGAAAAAAAGACCCCAAGACTTCTTTATTAAACCCGTACGCCCTATGGCAAAATAATGATTGCTCCTTTCTTGTGTCTATAAGTTTAGATATAGTGTACTGGGATAAAGAAACAACTTCTTGGAGTATCATACATGCATGTTTTAATAATTTCTGAAGTTAAGCAAAACTGGTCAAATGAATAACAGGATATTGGAGTTTGTAATGTTAGGAATATGTATGCTATTTTGGGGATATCGAATGCTTGTTTTTACCTATTTTATTTCGAGGACAACGTTCATTGGTACACCCATTAATTGCATCATTGCAAAATACAAGAAATACCAAAGTTGCATTTAGGAAACAGTAAATTTCGTTATGCTTTACACGTGTTTCAAGGAGTAACCTCTCATCAGCAGCATTAAAATCAAATAATACGGAAAGCCATACTCATTGCCAAAAATATCGAAATAGGAGGCCAAAACCAGTACAAAGGACATCTTCCGAGTGCCATACACGGAATGAAGCCTCAGTATTTTTAAGTGGTTAGAATTTTGATAAAAACAATAAATTTCTATAAACGCAAGGTACAATTTTCATGTTAGACAAGTCTGACTATTGGACTGGCGAATATCCTCGGGGACCTCTGGTCCACCAGCAGTGGCATCGGCCCAATGGTTCAAAATACAAAAAATACTCAAGTTGCTTAAAAACAGTAAATTTCGTTATGCTGTACACAAAACATCCCACAAATGACAAATGATATGCCTAGCATTACTGTATTTTTAATGGATTTGATTTATAAATAAATACTTAAATGTCAAAGTTGATTATGACGCTTTTTTATGGATTTCAGCTCCCGAAAATTCAGTTCAGTAATTTATTATTACTATTTTATTTCATTTACGAAGCAACATTGGCCTTTGAATTCCAGATTTCTCACTTATAAAAGTATTTCCCGACAGTTAAAACAAAACTACGTAAAACATAAATTAAAATTTATTAGTTAGAAAATACATGGAAATAATCATCCTCTTTGGAAAGTCTTCATGGAATCCAGTTATGTATGATCAGTATTTTTCATCGAAAATATTGATTTTTAGCATAAAAATCGAGGAAAATTGTAACTTTTTAAATTATAGATAATCAGATAGGAAATTATGATTACTTCTAAATATGCTGCTAGTGGAATGAAGTTATCTTCCTGGAAACACAAAGGCTGAACGTGGACAATGGAAATGTTTTCTACCTTTCTAACACAGGGGTGGTACAACTCTTCCTATTAACGACTAGTGACAACAAAATAAACATCAAAACAGATATATAACGGTTCTAAATGATTTTCATCTTTCCTAAACCAGTTTGTTATCTAATCATTTTGGATTTCATTAAAAACACACTAGTTTTCGGGATGGTTAGTTGCAACTGCATTACAGGTATATTTCTTACAGATATTACATTTTAGCAGAGACATATAGTTTCCATAACGCGAACTAGTTGATTATGAAATTTCTCACGAGTTAAATAAATTTTGCAAACGTTTGAAAGCGAGGCTTGCCAAGCTGTTAAAACATTTGAAAATTTATTTAACGAGATGTCAGTGGTTTTAGTTTTTTTGTGTTGTCTTATATATCATACTGTGAAATTTTAGTTTTGTCTACGTTGGTGATGTTCGTGCTACTGGCTTGTCCTGGTTAATGCTTGAATACTCAAGAGACTTACAACAGCTTTTCAAAGTTTTACCTTGGTACTGTTTTAGGGTTAGAGTAGTAACAAGTACCATGGATTTTTAATGGTTTTGTCTAAGGGTTAGAATTCAAAATGGAAATTCCAATCAGCCTCATATCAGAAGATTCAAAACAATATATACGTCACTGATCGTGTGACGGGTGTCACAAATGGAGCAGGACGTGCTTACCCTTCCGGAGCATCTGATGTCACTCCCGGTTTTCATGGAAGTTCACACTATGAGTGCCTTAGTTCTTAATGTCGTCTTTTTTCATTTCCGTGCATTGTGGCTGTCTCACAATGAGAATTGTCACGTTGAGAACCCTAATGAAAATTAGACTTGTTCTAATTAGGTTACCCTCTTTAAATAAAGAATTTACTTACTTGCTACTCACGTCCTTGTTTTGTCTTTGTTTTTTCTGTTGCCGTTTGGCTATGTCTTTAGACTTTGATTTTTGTAATCAACACTTCCTTTGTTTCTTCGGTATTCTACTGCCGTTGTTTTAAGTTTTAGAAACTGTTTCTCTAATGGACGAAAAATACCGAGAATTATATTCTGAATAAATTTGGCGGGAAATGTCAGGAAACTTGTTCTCTTCCCTTTCGGGAAATGTGAAAACTGGATAGAAATTGGAGAAATATAATTACATTATTATGTGTCTCTGATATTAGGTATATGGCTGTAAGATTGCAACCCTTAATATTTTTTTATTATTATATTGTAGGGACATGCCAGTGTACGTTTCCGAGCAATATGATAGGAACATGGACCAGTAACGCCTTCGGGACAATAACAATAACCAGTAACCTCATGACCTTAGGGCAACACAACTTTTTCATTGGTGGATCACAATCATCAAACTGGACTTGCTATTCGGATGCAACTTCTCCATACTTAGTTTTACAGTAAAATACATTTTTATAATACAGTTTGGTAAACAATGTCGCAATTGAAACTAAACAATATTATGTATACTTATCTATTGTTTTTCTTTCTAATGCATTGTACATTACCAAAAATAATGAAAATCGATTTTGGATGTTCATTTAAATCATATAGCTTATTTTTTCTTTTTCATCTGTTAGACGGCATTGGTCAGATTTTTGGTCTTCATTTTTTTTTATTCCACCTGCACCGAAGAGACTAGGCCATCTGCAGATAATAATATACAGTCAAGGCATTATTTCTTATTATGCATATCTTCTAGGTCGAGTGCCTCTGTGAACAGACTGTTACTCTTACAGAGTATTCACCAACCAATCCACCAATACTTAAGTGCTTGCTAGAAGTCCGATGTTTTTTTTCCTTAAAACTTGCAATATCTAAATTTCAGAAATTGTTTTTGAAAGTAAGCCGTATCTCCCTCGTGCAATGCT
>MJUU01016492.1:31988-53422 GCA_002080025.1 Modiolus philippinarum | reverse complement strand
CATTCCTGTAAAGTTTGGTTGAATTTGCTTCAGTGGTTTCAGAGGAAAAGATGAAAATGTGATCTTCCCATAGGGTCCAATGTTAAACTAAGTTCTGCGCTGGCCGCCATGTTTTTTATCGGATCGGAACAAAATGAGTATTCTTTGTCAAGGACCTTTAGTACATCATTCCTGTAAAGTTTGGTTGAATTTACTTCAGTGGTTTCAGAGGAGAAGGTGAAAATGTGACTTTTCCCATAGGGTCCAATGTTAAACCTAAGTTCCGCGCTGGCGGCCATGTTTTTTATCGGATCGGAACGAAATGAGCAATCTTTGTAAAGGACCTTTAGTACATCATTCCTGTAAAGTTTGGTTGAATTTGCTTCAGTGGTTTCAGAGGAGAAGATGAAAATGTGAAAAGTTAACAGACGACGGACGGACGGACGACGGACGACGGACGACGGACGACGGACGCCAAGTGATGGCAATAGCTCACACTGACCCTTCGGGTCAGGTGAGCTAAAAAAGGAAACTAAAACAATGCAACTAATTCAATATCCAGCTGTAATAACTTAAGATAACGAGACATTAGAAGAAGTTAAAGATTTCACGTATTTGGGAAGTATCGTCAGCAAGAATAATGCAACATCAAAAGACATCAATAGCCGACTTCAGAAGGCAACCATATCATTCCACCAGCTTAAAAAATATGGAAGAACAACCACATTAGCCTGGAGATAAAAATAAAGATATATAAAAGCAATGTTTTTTCAATCTTGCTGTATGGCTCAGAATGTTGGAGAATCACTCAGAAAGATAGCAAACGACTCTCAGGATTCCATAGCAAAAGTCTGAGGGAAGTTTGTAAGATATGCTGGCCAAATAAAACACAAACACTATATGAGAAGACAGGGCAAAGTGATATCATGACCAAGATTACGCAGAGGAGAATGAGATGGTTTGGACACATGGTAAGAATGGACCCTACTAACATCTCTAGGGCAGCATCAGTGTGGACACCATCAAATGGTAAATGAAATCGAGGGAGGCCGAAAGAGACTTGGAGAAGAACAGTGACGAGTGATTTTAAAAACATGGGAAAGACCTGGGGTAATTGGAAAAACTCGCTGAAGACTGTGATGCCTGGAAGTCCCTGGTAAAAGATGCAGCCTTGTGTACCACCTGGCGCGACTGGATAAGTAAGTCAACTGATCATTAATTAGTCAAAAATTGATCACAAATTTCTGCTCAAAATCATCGGTCAACTCCTCAGAGAGTTTGATCGATAAATGTTCGATTAGTCAAACTAATCAATAGATTACCGATCGATTTTAATTGACAACTGATCATATTAGTTAAGTCTGAGTCATTTCATGGAACGAAGTCTTTTCGGAGTTTCTTACACTTCAAATCTAAAGCCGGAAAATTTCTCATGGAGAAATAATAGTCTTGTGTGCTAAAAAAATACTATAACATACATGACAAAAAGTTTATGCTGACTCTGCTGTCATGACCATAAACAATTCGTCGGTATCAGTTATAAAAACAACAAAAAACAAAAAATTATGCAATTTTAGATGCCTTAATGAACACTATGGTATAGGTAAAGGAGGAAAAAATGAAATCTGAATCATTTTCCCTGTTGTATATAAACAAGTTATAACAAATGTATTTCAGAAAAAAAAATGGAAAAATAGGCGATAAGCCAACATCTATATCTAATATCAAGTAAAATATTTAACTTCTATATTTTAAAGAAAACTTAATGAATCGATGGTACCTAATAATCAACTTTCCCCCTTATTAATGGATGTAACATTGCATTTGCGCCAATTTTTGAAAAGTGGAGTATTTCATTTGCGTCACAAGCTTGTATTTCATTTGCGTCATTTTTCAGGTAAAACTTGACAGGTAAATTTTCAGGTAATAGGAAGTGGAAACAATTTAATATTTAATATACCATTGGAAAAACATTTGATATATTATTTGTTATTAAATATTTAAAATATGTAAAAATTTTACTTCACTGGTTCGTTTAGATTATATTGGTTGTATATATTAGTTTTAGCGGTTAAGTAAAGTATCTTGCTCAAAATCCTACTTCAGCCTCCCGGTGGTGAGCAAGTAAAGTAAGTGATGCTGACGAACAGAAGAGGGAAATAAAAGTAGAAAGCATAAATGTTAAAATATTTTTACTATTTACCTGCATTTGGCGCAAATGCAAAGTTTTTATTTTGGCGCAAATGAAATACTATTTGGCGCAAATGCAATGCACCGATTGGCGAATCCACCCGTTCTCTAGAAAAAAATGTGCAGAATATAGGTAAAAATCAATAAAAATGACAGAAAATCGTTTAAAACCCCATTAGATCCCCTTATTTGAAGACTGGCTCCAACGGTGTGTACCCCAAATTTTGGTGAAAGGAGGATGGCAGAATGACTAGGATGGGTTTTGGTGGATTGTCGAAGATTCAAAGAGTTTGGAGTAAATTAACATTGTTATCATTCGTTTGATAATTATTCTTTACGAAAGTAGCCCCAACGAAATTTGCTGCGACTTTTCTCCAAATATCTTTTTAAGTAAATGTTAAAGGATGACATGGCATACACCAATGGAGAGCTAATTTAGATATTTGTTTACATTCAGTACAATGATTGACCCGTTGTCAATAAATAAAGATCACATATTCAATAACATATGTTAAATTCTGAAACTTTCACCGCACTTCAAACATAATTAAAAAAATGCAAATAAAATGTTTTCTTCTAAAGGAATTTAAGTGGCTATTTGAATTGAAATGGGTTTGAAAATCTAGCAAGTATGCACATTGGATTTGATTTTTTGTTCATATGTCTTCATTTAGTTAACAGCCAGATTTCAACATGCAACTGTAAGTAAAGAAAATCATTTTACATATTCATTTTTTAAGAGATTTATTCAATCACAAGGGAGTGTGAAATGAAAGCTAGTACATCTGAACTCGCATAATAATCAATATTTCATAATTATTTCATAATTAAGTAAGTGAGAACCGAACCATCATTCTAAAAACGAATAATGAAAGACAATGGCAACATCGGTAACACAAAGATACAAACTCATTATTTATCACACATTCCAATAACCCGAATGCATTTATTATACTCTGAACGTTTTTTTTCTCATGTTTTGGGAAGCCTTTCCAACTAATAGTATACATCTTGTTCCATGGAATACCAGTCCTGTAACTGTTTCCCAGGGCTAAGTTTTAATTTTGACTCGCGATATGTCTGATGAAGGTTACGTAATTCTTAATATGAATATGATATTCGTAATTTGTTACCACTCTATGAGATAAAATTTTAATACATAATGTTTCAAATAAAATTCTTATACTTGATAAGAAAAAGAAGGGAAACGGGGAATGTGTCAAAGAGACAAGTCTACCATAAGATTCTCAAATTAAGGTTTTTTAAACCCGAGGTGTCCTTCAACATCGATTCTAAAATTAAGAAATCCATTCTTGAGTCACTAAATGCCTCATACAAATTCCATTACTTTTCTCATAGTTTATTCATAAGCATCTTTCTATCTAAATTCTTTGTTATATTTAATTGATATGGTTTCTTAGCATTGTACTGATCAGAACCATCTTTGTAAAATTGTTGTTATTCCATGCTGGACTTATTAAATTATTATTCGCTGTAACCGTAGTCGTTGTTGCTGAGAACTAAGTGTACAAAGTTACAGTTGGTACCTAGTTTCATCACTTAATATATTGTTATGTCGTTGGTGTTCGGTAACCAGACCGGCACCCATCTTATCTGCACAGGAGACGCACAATTGGTGCGAATCCGGGCGTTCTGACTCTTTAGCCCAGCACACAATCATTGTACCTCGAGCCACAAGTGAGATCTAGTTCCACAGATGTTCAGTTGCGTGGAGTAAAAATAGTGCATGATGGAATAAAACTTCAGGCCACAATGGAGACCATGGTTTTTCGAAATGCGTCAAAATCCAACATGCGCTAGATGTGGAAACATGCACAGAACTTTATTTTGTTTTGCCAGTAAAAAGATGTTTTTCGTGTCACCTTTAAGGACATTACGTGCGAGTGTGCCATTGCAAACCTGTAGAAGTAACTCAGAATAATCTCGAACAATTTAGTGAAATTAAACAAAGGACAAAGTCAAAATCGCAGTGGAACTTGATTTAAAGCGTTTGCAAAAACATTTTGACCCCAAAACTTTGTTACGGAATTTACCCTTTTCGGGATTAAGAGACATTGCATTTAAATCCTGTAACTAGCGTAGTCAAAGATGAATTATCATGTGCTAAACGGAAAATATGGACCCAAGAAACTAAAATTAAGAATGAAGAAGACGAAATTGAAAAATTGAAGCAACGGATATTAGTCATTGCAAAAGGAAAAAGATCAAATTATTGATAACTTAAAAGAAAAGGAAGAAAACCTAGTGCAATCCATACAATGTGACAAGTGTCCGAACTATTTGAACTGCATTCGCAATTTGGCACTAGCGTTCAAGGAAATTTAATGCTATCAATATCACAAGAGAACAATATCATGAATTGTGCGTAGATTTGAGCCAACAAACAAACGAAAATTCCATTCTTAATATCCAGGTTGATCAGTTTCAGATTTAGAAGATTTGGAAGAAAAACTCAATCAATGAAAAGTGAAAAGGACCAACTTCAAGATACAATATACATTGAATAAGACAGTTACAACAAAGCCCGACGTCGTGCTTATAGGGGAGAAGGGGGCCAGTTGTCATGGCGGAAAATTCGCTCAAATATTTTTGGACCTTTCAAACATTTAATTTTAATCAAATTGTCATTTCATAATTGTTTGTGGACTTTTAATTGATACCCAGGTGTGAATGTCGCGTTTTTAATCCTGAAATCTGAGTTACTTATTCAATTTGCAGTTTTAGACATTTCTACAATGCTTTTTCTCGCCTTCGTTTAATAAGATAGATTTCTATTATAATTATTTTAATTGTTGCATTTGTGCTAATCAACTTTTAATCTGTCATGAATTTGTCACTCAAACTAAGTAACAGTTGTTAAGTTTTGACATGCATATTTAATTTGTTACAAATAGTATTTGATATTTTGTTTTGATCAGATTGGATTCCAGTATTATACTCAGAACCACCTTTGTAAAATTGTTGTTTATTCCATGCTGAACTTATGAAAGTATAATTCGCGGTAACCGTAGTCGTTGTTGCTAAGAACTAAGTGTGCAAAGTTACAGTTGGTTCCTAGTTTCATCATTTAATATATTGTCGTTTGTGTTCGGTAACCAGACCGGCACCCAATTTATCTGCACAGGAGACGCACAAAAGTCGCTGTTGCAAGTAGATCGTTCAAACGTAATTCGACTTGAATTTGCAGTAGTCAATTAGAATTAGCTAATAAAAAAATACCGAAGTAACTATTAATTTATTTTTCTGCATATGCGCATTTCGAGGACTTCTATCTCATCAGTGCAGATATAACCAATACATTTGGAAGTTCATTAACCGAAAACAACGTTAAAGCTGAAAGAGAACAAATAACCCAAAGGGTCTACATAGAAGAGCCAAAATTCAGCTAAGGACAGAGCTATGCATGAGGGAGATACTCCTTAGTTTTTAACTTAATTTTGCAAAATTTTGATATTGCAAGTCTCAATACAATCGGTTTTCGGGTCAGCGCCGAGGTACTGACTACTGGATTGGTGAATACCCCAGGGGACTAAGAGTCCACCAGCGGAGGCATCCGCCCAGTGGAAATAAATAACAAAATACCTGTAACTGTTAATTTATTTTCTGCAGAAAACGAATCATGTCCTATTGCGTCACATTTACGAATTTCAATTCAAATTCTGTGAACGTAAGTTGACATTAATGCGAATTAATGACATTTACGAAGCGAATTGGAATGCACATTCCGATTCAATTCGAGAAAATGACGTCTGGTCAGGACTATCGTTTCAATTCGAACTAAATCCGAATTACACGTTCCGTGTGAACGCAGCATTTAGACACTTTTACTGACGTATTCCTTCGAGATTCATAAGTACGTGTGATTGGGCATTGACTGCCACTAGATTTTCTTTGCATGAACTTCAGTTTTTCTTTTTCGTATTTATTTTTTTCACGCAGTGGTCATTGTTTCTTTTGTTGCTGACTGATGAATTTTTTAATTTAATTTTTCAAATGAATGATTGTTTTATCCACTTTCTTTCTTATATCTGTTTTTATCAGCTTGATCTCTTATCTATACAGCTGAATTTTGAAATTATATATGCAATTTCCAGGAAATTGAGTAATGGCCAAGTTTTGCAGATAGTTTTTTGACAACTTATGCCTCTTTGATGCAGAAAAGAATAGAAAAAATTAGACCATATGCATATAGACTTCAAAATGAACAAAGTAAATAGCACATTAAAATAATACCTGATATTTCGAAACCTGTCCGGTTCTTCATCAAAACACAAAAAAGTAAAAACACAGCCAAACAAAACCTATTTATAAAGACTAAACTACAATATTTAAACAAAGTATCGAGAGCTACATGTTGGATGCTGTTAATACCAGATGTAACACGAGAAGGGAAAAAATTGTCAGTATCCGTACATCAAAACAAAACAATTAGCTTTTGATTAGTTTACTAGTATGTCCTCCAGTTAGCAAGACTTCAGCTATAAGAAAAAATAGGGCACCATGGGTAGGGACAGGCAATTAACGAAAATATATTTTATTTTCAAATTTTTATATTCAAACTGGATTTCAGCTTTTCTATTCCGAACTTTTCTTTCGCTTTCCTTTATATATATATAATCTTATATATATATAATCTGAGAGAGAAGAAATATCCCAATGAGTAATTATGAAAATGTTTTATTCACAGGTTACGTTTACCTAGGTTGTTATGTCGACAGTGTTGCAGATAGAACTCTTCCAGAGGAGTTCGTTGTCGACTTTCTCATGACTACAGATAAATGTTACTCCATTTGCTGTAACAAGGGACCCTATACATATTTCGGAACAGAAGTAAGTAAAGGGTTTTGGTTTTACATACACAATGGTGAATGAAAGGAGATAGAGTAAATGGACATGAGACAAAGTCTTCAATTACACGGCTAAAACAAGCAGAGAAACAACGGTTTTGTAGTTGTTCTCCATCTTTAAGTCACCATGAGGCCTTCAACAATGAGCTTTGCTCATACCTCATAGTAAATTCAAGACGACCCCTAGCGCTGGTTTGAGCGGAACTCTTTACTAATTGAAGAACAACGTTACATCCATGTCTTTTCTGGTCATGGATACGGAATTGTTAACAAGTCTTGAAGAGGCTAAGATGGCTAAGCTTATGTAGTTATATATCCCTTCCTTTAGCGAATAAAAAGATACTGCAGTTAACCTAATTTTAGTAGGTATAAATGCGTACGTATGAAGATGAGTCTATACGTATAGTAGATAAGCCACTTCTAAAGACGAAGTAGCATATGAGCAACGTATGACGTAAACACTCACTCCAATTTTAGAGGTCACTGTGAGCTATTGCCTTATTGTCCATCGTCCGTCCGTCTGTCTGTTAGCCTTTCACATTTTCATCAATTCCTCTAAAACCACTAGAGCAAGTTCGACAAAACTTTACAGGAATAAGGTATGTAATGTCTTTTACAGACAATGCTCATTTCGCTCCGATCCAACAAAAAACATGGCCACCAGCGCGGAACTTATATTTAACATTGGATTTTAAGGGAAAACATTATTTTCATCAACTTCTTTACAACGACAGAAGCAAATTCAACAAAACTTTACAGTAATGATGTATGGAAGGTCTTTAACAAAGATTATTCATTTCGTTCTGATCTGACAAAAACATGGACGCAAGAATGGAGCTTATATTTAACATTGTACCCTATTGGAAAAACATTATTTTCATCATCTGCTCTGCAACTACTGAAGCAAATTCAACCAAACTTTACAGGAATGATGTATGAAATATCCTTTACAAAAATTGCTCCTTTTGTTCCGATCCATGGCCGCCAGCGTGGAACATAATTTAACATTGGTCTCTATAGGAAAACATCTAATTCATCATTTGCTTTAAAACTATTGAAGCAAATCTAATTGAACTGTACTGTTCGTTTACAAAGATTGCACTTTTTTTAATTCATCATAAAGCATGGCCGTCAGAGCGGAACACACAAAAAACTGCTTAAAAATTTTGTCAGGTAAGTAATACATGCTCAGCCTCTGAGCCTCTAGTTCCTCAGTTTCTAAATGTATACTGACATTTACTCAATTAAGTTACAGACATATTGCAATATTTATTTTCACTGTGATGTTGGTTTCACTTTCACTGGAGTTGACAGGAAATATTGCGACGGTCATGGCAGTGGCAAAAGTTTCATTTCAGAGATTTAATTTTACACCCCAAGCCGAAGTTCTTGAAGACTGACCTCCAGAGAAAGAAACATGATTGCCGATAATTGATTGAAAGCAGTGTATGTAGAAGAATTCGTTGATTGCACTGAAGTAGAAGAATTCGTTGAATGCACTGAACTAGAAGAATTCGTTGATCTTACCGCTACATTTGATTGGATAGTTTTATTTTAATGCAAACATTCAAATGTAAAATCTTCTTACGGCTGCGCTGTTAGTCAAGCATTCTCAGTGACATGCACAGTGAATCGACTTACAATGTGTAAAATCTGTTTCTCTAATTGTCTTTTTTCTACAGACAGTCTTTTTTGAACGCTAGCTTGGCCACGGTGTAAAATTACATATTTTACGAAAGGATATGGAGTAAATGAACATGAGACCATAACACATATGTTGACTCCAACTGCAACAATTTTAATGAGCTGTATGGCCATTTCGGAAATTAATTCCTCATCAGCAGCACTAGAACCCTTTTTGAAATCTCTTTGAAATGATACCTTTGCCACTCACTTGACCTTTGTAGTGATTTCAAAGCGGCAACATCTTGCATCAAATTCTTCTTTGTAGTATATATTTGATAAACACCGAGATTTTTTGTCATTTTTATACTCTTGCACGAGAGATCAACACAAAGCTAATGTCCATTTGACTTACAAATTTGCGCGGGCCACAAGGTACTCGTAAGGCATTTTTTTAGAATTCCTAAGACAACCTTATGGTGTGATGAGAACTATAAGATTGATGTATGACCATCCTGCGATTAACGTACGAGTCAAGGAATCATTCTTGCCATGTATAACTTGTGAACACACTGCGACTCCTCAGAATGATATAAAGACATAGCACGACTGTCTCACGATGTACTGAATTTGTCTTGATGCTTAACAAACTGTCTACGACTAGAAAATATTGCAAATTCGTACGACCAAAAATTCGCACGATAAATGTGAACTAGGCTTAAGTAATTATTAATTACATGTGCAAAAAGTTAGCGATCACTTGATTCCCTGGTAACCAATAATTAGGCTCTTCAGTGACAATGTACTTTCTTAGATTCAATATGCACATTTCTATATTCGGCCTTGGTTTCGATGTTTCCGTCGTCCGTATGTTGAATTTTCAATTAACAACGCAATCTTCTCAAGTCTCAGATTAAACTAATTTAGTCATAATAGTCCTTATAGGTGGTCAAATTCAAAGTATGTAAGTTTGTATGTAACTACCAGCGGCGAGCAAAGTTTAATATGTGACGTAATTGGGAAGTGCATTCAAATAGCTCATCCGAAATCACTGAAAAAAATTGAATAATGTTTGATCATAATAGCCCTTAGATGGGCCATTCAAAGTTTGTGATTTTTATGTTCTTGGATGGAAACAGAGAACATAGTTAAATCTTTGATCTGATTAGAAATGCTTGAGAATATCTTCTCTAATTTTAATCAAATTTGACTATTTCGTTGTTATTTGGTAATGAGTACTTCTTTTTTACTACTTTTGGATTATGGCTTTCCATTTAAATGCTGCTGATGA
Source organism: Modiolus philippinarum (assembly GCA_002080025.1). Taxonomy (NCBI): domain Eukaryota; kingdom Metazoa; phylum Mollusca; class Bivalvia; order Mytilida; family Modiolidae; genus Modiolus; species Modiolus philippinarum. Next base: position 43,471 of record MJUU01016492.1, on the reverse strand, counting down.
GAGGTTACTCCTTGAAACAAGTATGCAGCATAACGAAATTTACTGTTTTTTCTGCAATTTCGGTATTTTTGTATTTTGACACCTATAGTCCTCAGATGGCCATAATAGTCCTTAGATGGCCATAAATAGTTCTAAAATGGTCCATTTCAAAGTTTGTGATTGTAATGCTCGTAACCGCTAGTGGGGAATATAGTTTAACATAAGACCCTATACAGCAAAAATATTTTCCTATGAAACCGCTTGAACACCTTCAATTAAAGTTGATTATAATAGTCCTAGGAGGTTTCTCATCCAAGGTGACTACCAGTGGTTAACAGAGTGGAACATCGATACTACCTTAAGGGAAATACATTCAGAAATCTTCTCAAAAAGCCAAGAGATCAATTCCAACCAAACTTGGTTACAATAATACATGGGCGACCCCTTTGAATTTCTCATGATGATAATGTCAATACCTCATCAAATTCAACATAATTTAACTTGCACCTCGAATTGTCTCAAGACCGTGGTCCAGTTACTCGTACAGGCTCTTGGAGCCTTTTGTCGAGATGTACTTCTAAATATCCAAAACCATTTATGCCACATCAAATTAATTAATAGATTCTCATTTCCACCCGCCCCAAATATTCTAAGCTCAATTTTGTTTTTTTTTTCAATTATTCAGAAATTTTCTTTAAATTCCTATCAATTGTAGTGAAATTCGGTAAAAAATAAAATAAAATCCTCCCACCCAACCCAGATTTTTTATTATAGGTGGGTGAGAATCTACAAATTAACTTGATAGTGCCTTAGAATAAATTGTTGAGTTAATTGTATTGTCATAATAAATTAAAATAGAATAATGTATAATTATGAAAATAATCTTAAACGCATGTAGCTATTAGTAAATATGTAAATTTATTTCTCTAATTTCTAATAAATTTAACCAACGCCTGATCGGTGTCTCTAACATTGTTTCCAGTTTATTACATATATTTCTCACATCGAGATAGTTAAATTTTCACATTTTTAAGTTCGAGGTTTACCCGAGAACTTTAAAATGTGAAAATTTAACTATCGAGATGTGAGAAATTATCGGAAAACAATGTTAGAGATTGTTTCTCTAATTTCTACTCAATTTATTCGAGGTAAAGCTAAATTTTCACATTTTTAAGTTCGAGGTTTACCCGAGAACTTTAAAATGTGAAAATTTAACTATCGAGATGTGAGAAATTATCGGAAAACAATGTTAGAGATTGTTTCTCTAATTTCTACTCAATTTATTTGAGGTAAAGCTATCTCCGTAGTCTGCAGTCTCAAGTATGCCGCCATTTTGTTGCTATCATTGCGCCATTCATTGAAAGGGGTGTTGAATATAATATTTTTGATAAAAATGACATATTATCAATAAACTGGGTTATCTTAGTCATAAAAAATGCAAAACCCATTTCGTTATACAATGATGCAGGTGTTAATTTCATCAACATCCGGTTGCACTATTTCTAGAAACTGACACGAGACATTTACATGATTGACCAATCAGCAAGTGAGATCAATTATTAAACATGTTGTTTATTAAATTTATCTAACATCATTGGGGAAGTATTTATTTCAAACAAGAATTAGAGAAAGAAACATTTTCTACAACTTACACATTGAATTATGAAATTTCTCACATCTTGTTAAATAATTTTTCATTGGTTAAAAACTCGACAAGCCTCGTTTTCAAACAATTGCAACATTTATTTAACTCGATGTGAGAAATTTCATTATCAACTTAGTTTTCGTTGTAAAAACTATGTGTAACAGAGCTATGCGTTATTTCTAAGGTATTTACAACAAAATATTGCTGAATAATTTAACAGTGGTTAAGAAGGCAGTATGGATTGACGGGACATCTTTTAGTGTTTGGACAGTAGATCTACGTACATTGTTTCTATGTTTTTAAGGTCGGGATTGAGTGCCACTGCGGATATAGCGAATCTAAATTTTTTCAAAGACCAGATTTTGAGTGTTCGTACTCTTGTGGTGGAAATATATTTGAGAAGTGTGGTGCAGGGTATAGATTAAGTATATATAAAGCTGGTAAGTAGACTTGATCGGCTTACAATCAACTCGATGAGTGCCCTGTAATCGTTTATATATTGTATAGTCTATTGGTCCCTTTGTCGGGCAACGGATGACAGCGTTTTGCCCGATAAGATAACATACTTTACAAAAGGATATGGAGTAAATGAACATGAGACCATAACACATATGTTAACTCCAACTGCAATAATTTTAATGAGCTGTATGGCCATTTCGGACATAAATCAAAGTCAAGAGACAAGGCAAAAAAAAGAGAATACCAGAAGACTAACGACACAACATATTCACAAAACACACCAACACCACAAATACAACACTCAAAACTAAAGTTTTAACAGTGTGAACTAAAAAACACAGAGTGACAACAGGTGTTCAGGAACGGTAAGGTTGTCCTGCCCTGCGTATGGCAATCGTCAAACAGTCAGTCAGGCAATTATGGTTTTGTAATGTCTGTTTACTGGCTGATCGGTTAATATGAAAAAGAAAGGAAATGGGGTAAATTTCAAGGAGACAACATCCCATATCCAGGTTAAAACGACCCAAAACAAAACATCTAGGGGTCACCATATGGTCTTCAACACAGTGAGGAACCTCACACCATATAGTAAGCCCTACATGGCTTTTTGTCAGTAACCCGTGAACAAAATCAATTAAAAAACCATGGTACGTGTTACTTCTCTAACCCTAACAGTAACAAGTTAAAATTTGGAAAGCTTTTGTAAACCTCTTTTGTATTCATACAATAACAAATCGGTCCCACAAATATCACTATCGAAGACAAAACTTATATTCAACAGTATGAAATGCAAGACAACACAAAAATTAAAGCACTGACAGTGTGAACCCCAATAAAAAACGAGGGTGAAATCAGGTATTCCGGAAAAGTAAACTTGTCCTGCCCTGTATATGTAACGGTTTAAAGTATCCACCGTGATATAAGTTCCAAAAGGAACATGACCCCTAGATGCTTTGTTTTTGGGTAGTTTTAACCTGGAGATGGGACGTTGTCTCCTTGACATTTACCCAATTTCCTTTCTTTTTCATAATCATAGCTCACCTGGTGAAATAATCTCCAGACGGAATAAATCTCATAGATATATCAATAACATTTGTTCCATTTGGAAATTAGTCACAGGATGCTATTTTGGCTTCCATATACAGCACACATCATACTGTCAATGGATTAATCCAGGGTTAAGTCATAATCGGTAATGTCAAATTCGGAAGACGTGAATCTAGCTGAAAATGTATGTTTTCATTTGTGAAACCGACATTAATGAGGTGAAGGCCATAGAATTTCAGAAGGAAAGAAAGTAATAAAGGCTAAACATATCCTTGACTTAGCAGTTTCGTTATAGATAACAAAATACCGAAGTTACTGTTAATTTATTTTCTGCATATGCGCATTTCGACAACTAATGTCTCATCAGTGCAGATCAAACCAAAACATTTGGGAGTCTAAAAAAAGCCGATAAATCGGCTAAGGACAGAGCTATGCATGAGGGAGATACTCCTTACTTTTAAACACAATTTTGTAAAATTTAGATATTGCAAATTTCAATAAAATCGGTTTTCGGGTCGGCACCGAAGTACTGACTACTGGGTAGGTGAATACCGTCGGGGACTTATACGGTGGCCGAAATGTCATCTGTAGAACTGACATTAATTTCACTCTCGGTATCTATTTTTTTTTATCTTTCCAACCTTTCAATAGATTTCTTCTGAAAACTTACCATTAAAGCTCCCACTTTTAAGCAAAGAAAATATTTTTTCTTCAAAATTTGAAAAAAAATCTCATTGTGAAAGCCTTGTGTATCAGTTCTATATAATTTCAGTTATGAATGCAACGTCCAGTTTCATTGGTCAACGTCATGAACAACTAAGAAGTTATTTCTTGATATTTTTTCATATCCATCGATGTAAAATAGTACAGTTTATAGAGGTATCAAATACAATGACGACATTATTTTAATTTCAAAGGATTGGAATTATAAGAAATGAATGTAATATTGAAGGGGTTTATAGAATTGTAACAAAGTCCGTGTTTAATCATCGATAAACTTTTTATTCCCATAATAAATTGTAAGAAAATAATATATACCATAGAAAGATACACAAACTTTATTTAATGTCTTCACGTACTTTTCTTTTTTTTTTTTTTGATATTTCCCCTTTCGTTATTTTTTCTGTTTCTATTTTCATTTACATTTCCGTCTACTAGTATTTATAAAATTGATATCTTTACATTATTTTATTGCCTGTTGCTGTGTTATCTGTAAGGAGAGGACAGTTGCTAAGTTGGTACAACTTGTTGTCTATTTTTTGCAATAAAATAATATTAAAGTCGTACTATTGTCAAATTTTGTTTCAGATTGTAAATCACAGGAAACTACTACAGAAAGTACGTCGGACCAGATCACGACAACAAGCAATAGTAACATATGCAAATGTAATGCTGCACCATCACCACTACCCCTAAATGTCACCGATGAAGAAATTCTTAAAATAAAAGAAGCGATCCGAGAAGAACTTTTAGTAGACAAGAAGAGTACCGCAGTGTATAAAAATACCAAAATATCAGCCCCTGATTACAGAACATCTTCTATGACGATAGGGGCAGTTGGTATTGTTATGGTTCTACTTCCTGTTGTAGTTGGACTTATTTCTGATTTTATGCGATTTTGCAAATGAAAAAATCAGAACTGATGACATTTTTTTTTCTACAAATAGGTCTGCATTTCTCTATTTTCAAATATTTTAGAAATTGAAACACAATATTTTCCATTAACACAAATGTAAGACGGTATGAAAATATGATCTGAAGCATGTTTCCAGCAAATAAATGTTACCAGCGACCTAAAATGTAGGTACGTGTCACCGTAAGAAGATGTTTTTCACTATTTTCTTGAATGCACCTTGTATTTGAACCAAAGAATCACTTTATTTGCGGGTTGTCAATGTAATGATAATGATATAATTACTGACGTTGTCCTCTTTTGGCAATGATATTCATGAAGATCAATTAAATTCGTCCATGTTTTGAAAAGTTACAAGTTGACAATATAAATTAAGCAAACTAAAAGATTCTAAAGCTCTAGTCTGCTTCGTTCATGCATTTTTTATTACTACGGAACTTTATAAATTGCATTATTTTGTCTGAAGGCTATGCTGTCAATTGTATGTGTGAATTTTGTCAGGAGAGGACAAATATAAGTAGTTATAACCATGTATGTGTTAAAGCAATAAAGAATATTAAATTTTAACTTAAAACATGCTTGAACTTATAATATCCTTTCGTAAAATATTGAAATGTTGTTTTGTTAACTTAAATTGTTTATGGAAAGAGGAAACAACTTACAACAAGAGGCTCAGAGACTGATCAAGTATCGCTCAACTCGCAAAATGTCTCTTGGTATGCTGATGGGGAAAATGATGTTTTTCCCAAAGGGTCAAATGTTAAGCTATGTTTTCTACTTGCAGCCATGTTTTTGTCACACCAATTGAAATAAGCAATTTTCGTAAAAATATTCCATACATGATTGCAGTACGATTTATTTAAATTTGCTTCAAAAGTTTCAGAGTATAGATGACGAAAAGGCTCATTTTCCATATAGTCCAATCTTAGATGTTTAGCGCTGATGGCCATGTTCTTCATCAGATCGGAACGAAATGAGCAATCGTCGTGTAAAGGACCTCCCTTACATCATTCATGTAAAGTTTGGTTGAATTAGCTTTAATGCTTCCAGAGGTGAAGATAAAAATATAATTTTCATATACCCTCAAATATTGCAAATATGTTCAAATTATACATGTAAAATGTATGTGGGTCCTTGATAAAGATTGCTAATTTGCTTCGGTGGTTCCAGAAGAGAGGATGCAAATATATTTTTTCTCGTAGGGTCAAACTATGTCCATCGCGGGCTGCAATGATTTTTTTTATTCGGATAGGACCTAAATGGGAAATCTTTGAAAAGGACTTTAAATACACCAGTCCTGAAAGATTTTACTTAATTTGCTTCAGTGGCTTCAAAGGAGTTGATGAAAATTATGTTTTTCCCACGGGGTTCCATGGGGTTCCATGTTAAATATAAATTCTGCACTGGCTGTCATGTTTTTTTCGTTGGATCAACAGAGCAATCTTTGTAACGGAACTTCCATACAGCATTCCTAAAAGTCTGGTCCGATTTTTCTGAAGTGGTCCAAGAGGGAACATAAAAAAAAATTCCACAGAGTCAAATGATAAAATCGAGATAAATAACAAAAACAGAGGTCAATGTGAATTTATTTTCTACATATGCGCATTTCGACAACTTATGTCTCTTCAGTGCAGATAAAATCTACACGTTTGGAAAACCATAAACTCAAAGATGTGATAGAAAACAAATAACCAATATGATCTACATGTAAATATAAAGCCAAAATCAGCTAAGGACAGAGCTTTGCATTAGGGAGAATAAAATTAGCAATCTTTGTTAAGGGGCCTCTGTACGTGATGTATATAAGGTTTGATTTGCTTCAATGGTTTCAGAGTAGTTGATGAAATTCATGTTGATGTCAAAAATACGTTCCGCGCTCTCGACCATGTTTTTTGTCAGATCGGAACGAAATGAGCAATCTGTCAAGGACCTTCCATACATTATTCATGTAAGATGTGGTTGAATTTGCTTCAGTGATTTCAGAGTTGATGGAAATAACGTTGTTTTTTTTACAGGATCTAATGTTAAGTATTAATACCGCGCTGGCAAACATCTTTTTCGCTGAATCAGAAAATAAGGGCAATTTTTAATTGGACCTTTCACACATTATTATATCTTTCCTGTAAAGACTGGTTGAAATTGTTTCAGTGGTTTCAGGAGATAAAAATGATGCTTTTCCAATAGAGTCCAATGGTAAATCTAAGTTCCACGATAGTAAACATGTTTTTGGTCGGACTGGAACAATCTTTGTAAAGTACCTTCCATACATCCTTCCTGTAAAGTTAATTTTAATTTACTTCAGTGGATTCAGAGAAGTTGATAGAAGTTGATAGAAATGTGATAAGGCGAACGGACGGACGGACGACTGACGCCAAGTGATCGCAATAGCTCAGATTGATCCTTTCGGTTAGGTGAGCTAAAAATGATATTTTCCCGATAGGATACAATGTTAAAATTATGTTAAGCGCTGGCGGCCAGGTTTTTCATTGGATTGGAACACACTGAGTGAACTTTGTAAAGGACCTTCCATACATCATTTCCACTGTCAAATGTTGTAGTAATTGTATAGACAAGTTTCCAATTTGTATTTTTTTTTTTCGGAAATTTTTGACGTCAAATAACCTAAGGTCTATCGGAGCAATTCATTCATAAACAGAAATTGGAACTTGGTCTATTCACTACTGTCGAAAAGAATGCCAATTGGGGAAAAATGATTGATTAGTTAGAGTTTAACGTCTAGAGAGCAATATTTCAGCTATATATGGGCGAGAACAAGTTAATCAATTCAAAAAATATAAGAAACAAAGGTTGATGGGACAACCGGAACGAGTTTTGATTGCCACTGGAAAAGGGGAGAAATGGGTAGGGGCAGGAAATTTAGCCTTCTATTTGATACCCAGTGACTCTGCTCTCTTTAGACAATATGGAAGGGATCTCTAGACTGCATGGAGCGTGGCGGTTCTCCACACAGTTTGGCTACAATGATTCGCGGTCAGGCTTTCAGTATTATGACTACCCCGCATATACAGGGCTTTCCCCTATCCACCAACTGTGGACGCGTTCGGCAGCCCTGTAGGCAGAGCCTCTGAAAACCGATTAAGGTGCAGAAAACGATTGATTGATTGAATGAATATTGTTTAACGTCTACGAAAACGAAAACGAATATGATTCCTGAAAGAGAACAGACAGCAATGGGAGCCCTTTGGAAACTTGGTGGCAACAAATTATGAAATTTTGGAGTAACAATGAGATTAAGACTGATAGAGTAAGCTATTTACTTGATCTTCTCTAGATGAAGATGAACATATAACATAACACAAGTAAAATTCGAATTCGTATAGATTTTCAGGAAGTGCTGAATTCCATCATGCATTCACATAACAAATCTACTCATGCTTTTTTAGTGGATATTGACGGGATACTCTACAACAATCCGTTATTTAAGGTATCCATCTGGAGATTTTTATACGTATACTGGCCTCTTACTGATACTGCCAATGTCTACTGAAATGCATGGCGATTCTAAACAAAACAGTGAAGTTTTCAGTTAGATTTTTCTTCAGTAGTGCGACAGTGTTTACCAGCAGACTAGGTGCCTTAAGCTAGCAGGCAGTTTGGTGGCGAGAACTCTTTAATCCATCTTTCTTTCTAAATTACGTTTTGTCCTATCCTTTTGTTTGTCAAGACAGCAGACCTAGAATTAGTAGTCTACCTGTATTTGGTTTTATTCGTGTGTTTTTTATACTATAGGGAAACGGGATAGAGAAAGGGGAGGTTTGGGTTACCAGAAACCGGTAGCTTTTGTTAGTACTAAGTGCTGAATAATGAAATTTCGATTGGCGCTGATGTAAAAAATATTGTTTTGAATGCACTCTTTGTTTGTTGATAAATTACAATAAACTGCTGCGCCAAGAGGGCATGATACGCCCATCTACAGTCAGTTCAAACTTTAAGACATTATTGGACAACAACAAAATTTGTTTGAAAAAAAATCGAACAGAATATGTGCCATACCAAGATGTAACCATTTAACAAATATCAAATTAATATGTAAAGAAAATATGCATAGAAATGGTGCAATATATATAAAGTCCAAGGGCAATAGCTCGCCACAAAATTCATTCAACAGGAACCAAATTTAAACTTAATCAGCAATTTATAAACATACAATCATATGCCAAAATATTAAATCAACATGTTCTCGCATTGTAAAGAAAAGGCGGAGAAACTGATGTTTTTCAAAAATTTACGTAGTCCTATTCGACATTGATCTATAACTCAACTAGATACATTCATATACTAAATATCCAATCACAATGCCATGCTAAACGGTTAATGTAAAAAAAAACTCCTGAAACCTAATATTTTTTAAAAATTTCACTCATTCCAAGGTCCATACCATTTTTACAAAATCAACCAATCGGGACCAAAATCGAACTACTATATATGCTCGCTCATATACCAAATATCCAATCTTAACGTTATGCGGTTAAAAAAACTAAGGAAAGCTATATATTTTTCAAAATTTCACTAAATCCAAGGCCTGGAACTCTGTAAAAATAAACCAACCAGAACTAAATCTTACTTGATCTGTGTCTTACCTAGATACACGCATATACTAAATATCAAATCAATTTGACAAACACTTACAGAAATAAAAACTCCGTAAACCTATTTTTTTCAAACTTTCACGAAGTCCAAGGCCCATAGCTCTGTACAAAGTTTCGACCAGAAACAAATTCTAATTTGATCTTTATCCCGCCTACATATAATCATATGTCAAATCAATATGTCAAACTCCGGAAACCAATAAGTTAACGTACGGACGGACTGACGGCAAACCATTGTACGTCCGTCTTCCAACGCATGAAAATCTTTTGGTTAGAAATACAGTGACGTTCAATATAATATCCAGGATATATTGTGCGGACATGAATTAATAGGTATGTTTTAAAAGTGCAGTTACAAGGGGCAAGCTCAGATCGATAATGTGTAAAAAGACTTAATCCATAGAAAGATAAAAAGAACAGCTAAACAGTTGAAAGTGAAGTAATACTATGATTCGAAAGGATCAGTCGTTGATTAGTCATAGGATTACAGGTAGCCTAGTTTTGAGTTGACATTAGAAGCCGCAGCACAAGCTATATCCTACAATCTCGCCACACGGTAGCAGCAAACAGTAACGTGATAACTTGCGCACAGTCGAGAACATAACCTTAAATAATCACAAGAAACTCAAGAATATTACGACAATAACGCAGATCACGTTGGTTTAAAATCAAAATTTAAAATATTGCAATAATATGACTTTGATAGCAACGAAAAAAAAAAAAATACTGATTGATTAGTTGATAGTTATAATTTAACAGTCAGTGAGCAATATTTCAGGTATTTAAGGACGAGAACAAGGTTATCAATTAAAAAATCTAAATAAAAGAAGAAAGAAATTAAGGTGGAAGAAACAACAGGGACAACGAGTTTCGGTAATTTTGTATTTTGATTAATACTGGAAAAGGGGAGAAAAGGGTAAGGGCAGGAAATTCAGTCTTCTATACGAGACCCAGTGACTATACTCTCCTTTGAAAAATATAAAAGGTGTCTTAATACTGCATGGAGCGTGAAGTTCTCCACACGGAAAGGCTTCATTGGTTCCTGGTTAGGCTTTCCATATTATGACCTGCCTACCCCGCATAGACAATGTATTCCCCTATCCACCCACTGGGACGCGCACGGCTACTCTGAAGCCGGAGCCCCAGAAAACTGATCCAGGTGCTGGGAGAAAGAAAAGAGACTAAAAAGCAAAATACATGGTGCACTTAAGCAAGACATACTAAATTAGTATTGCAATTTGTTCATGGTTCTAGTTTGGTGTGGATAAGGTGGATAGTGTAGGTATAGCCTTAAAGGGAAAATTCGCAAAAAAATAAAAATTCAATATTTTAATACTCATATCTTAATTCGCACATAAATATATGTATTACTGTTCAATTGTCTTGGATAACTGCACAAGACTGAATTAATTCATGAATCCGATGTGTCAGTCTTAATTATGGTATTGACCAATCAGATTACAGTATTATAATTGGCTACTGAAGGTCAATTTTCGACGCGATCTTTGTCCCACAAACAAACTATTCGATGTTTGTGGGAAGTGCATTGAAAGTTGGCTAATTAATGAATATACCCTGAATAAAGAGAAATTGTTTTCAAAATATGTATCGGGGACATGTAAAAATGATTAAAGATAACTTGAAAGAATGATGGAATGTCGCTTTTTTTTATTTCACAAGGAATAATTTGGGGGGAGGGGGGACAAGTATTTGCGTATGCCTAATTTTTTCCTGATTTGTATAATGAAATATACAGACGAAAATCTATTGTTTGGTTGGAATTAACAAAGTAACAATAGACATATATAATCGTGAAAGTGGAAAAATGTACAAATTTTTTATTTTAACAGTCTTTCCAACGATCTTTTAATTACGACAACAATTCTCTATTCTTTTAGATTTTTACTTTATTGTGTTAAACTTACCCCGTCCATTTATTTTCAAAAGATTAATTCAATACTTAAATGAAAACGAAACTTTTGATGCACATTCATGTAAATATATTTCGTTTTCAAGCCCTCCACTTCTAAATTTGGGTACCTCATTGGTGAAATGATTCGGGAATACCTCCACACGAAAACTATTTTGAAATATTACTCGACAATATCAA
>MJUU01016492.1:0-31978 GCA_002080025.1 Modiolus philippinarum | reverse complement strand
CACTTACACAGCGTATGACCATCCACCGTCAACAAATAAGGGAACCGAGATACAGAAATATTCCACTGAGCAAACATCTCGACGAATGCAGTGGCGGTGGTTTTAAAATATTTCCTTTTTACAAAATGCACAATTCAGAAGACATTTTAAGGGAAATTAAAGAGAAGAACTTTATTAGAAAGTTTAAACCCATTTTAAACAAAAACTAATGATATATCCCTTTATTGTTTATATAATTATTGTAAATTCTAACTCTTTATTGAAAGTATCTCCCCTTCATGCACGTAACGTCACTATAACGTTACTAAGCTACAGTAACTATACTCATGTCTGTACACACCTGAAGATTGTTTGTAAACATGAAAGCGCTAGTGTAAATACAGATAAACAACTCTGGTTATGTTTTATTCTATACGGATATATATATATATATATATGTAACTCTTCCCAAACTGACAGGGTGGTTCAAGACGGATATAAACAAATCACCAATGCTTAAAACTCCGTCAGATTTCATCGCTGTGTCTCTTTCCATTTGGATGCCGCATAAAAAGAAACAAAAATCTTTTATACGATTTTCCATGTAGAAATTCCTTTGAAAACACCAGGAAGGATTTTCGTTTTCTTACGAATTTCAGCCATTGTCTTCATATGAATATAAAAACAAAACAATGCCAAACAGTTATTTCATTTGTTTTTTTTTTTGCCTGTGTTAATTTTTCCCTTGAAAAGTGTGTAGGAAAATTTTGTGGCTTTACATTCTAAGAACAACTACTCTTATGAAGTCAAATTTTGATAAGCTTTTATTATGACATTATAATTTCCGTGAAAATATCAGAAAAGTTCATGGCAATGAATTGTTAAAGATTAAATAGTTCAGCGGTAGTTAAATTCAACATTACCACGCTAGCCAATAATCACAGAGATGTAACGTCACTTTTATATGCGAAATACGGGAGAATGCTAAAAATTCAAGGTAATTGAAGTAGTTGTGCTTTCAACACTATGAGGTGCGATATTAAAGTGTCCGAAAATTATTTGAATAAAAACAGTCTGTGTACATATTCAGTTTAGAAATAACAAGGGAACAGACACGGCGATTATATAATGAAATTAGATCACGAAAAACAGAATTTTGTACTTGATATATAGCAAATGTTGGTGTTTTTACATGTAACCTATAAAAAGTGTTCATGGGTAATATAGATGCATGTGTTTTCAGATTCCTAGATTAACTTGAAATGCTTTGTTCTATAATACTACATCTTCTCTAATTGTGCACAAATATGCATAACTACGGAAGCGTATTGATGCCACATGAAGAAAAAAAAACATCTCATAATTATGAGATATCTCAAAATTGTGAGATAATTATCTCATAATTATGAGATAACATCTCATAATTATGAGATATTATTTCATAATTATGAGATAGTATCTCATAATTATGAGATAATTATCTCATAATTACGAGATAATTATCTCATAATTATAAGATTATTATCTCAAAATTATGAGATACTATCTCATAATTATGAAATAATATCGAATAATTTTGAGATACTGTCTCATTATTATGAAAAAGTATTTCATAATTATGAGATGTTATGTCATAATTATGAGATAATTATCTTATAATTATGAGATAACTATCTCAAAATTATGAAATAATTATCTCATAAATATGACTATTAACTCATATTTATGAGATCGTAATTATGAGATAACTATCTCGTAATTATGAGATAATTATCTCATAATTATGACTTATTATCACATAATTATGAGATACTATCTCATAATTATAAAATAATATCTCATAATTATGAGATGTTATCTCATAATTATGAGATAATTATTTCATAATTTTGAGATATCATCTCATAATTATGAGATTTTTTTTTCTTCATGTGGCATCAATACGCTTCCGTACATAACTGTTAATGGGTATTAAAAATTTAGAAATTACATTAGTTGTCAGAAACACTGTAGGTTAGTTAATTGCAAGCGGACTGCACAAAACAGCGATGGATATAGGTACTAAAGGTAGCTCATAATTGGACTGGGTGGCCACTGGTCGGAAATGTCCGTGAAATTATGCGAAAACAAGACAAATCCGATATACTAATTGAATCTGTGAAAATCCAAACGAATATTTCAACACTTTGCTCGGGCCATAGTCCGTATCTTTGGGCTGACAAACATATCATTGCTCTTATACCAATTCAATAAGTTTATACCATGGGATAAAGAAATGAACCAAAAAAAAAAAAAATCCGACAGCTGACATAATGACAAGTGAGCTATCTCAAATCGAAGTTTGTTGCAAACATTCTTTGATTGAATGAATCCATATCTATTGTTTCTGGAATAGTTAAAACCAAATTAATATTTAATCTTTCAAACAATTTCTTATATCCGTGCATCAGGTATACTGCAGTGAATTTGTAGGACAATTTTCCAATATATGGTTCTCTTTCTGACTGCATGTTTGCCATCAATTCCAAATCTTCCATGTGCCCTTGCAAAATGGAAAGTCTCTCTGTGTTGAAAGTGTTTCCCCATTTGTTCAATTTTGTTTGAATTTGAAGATGTTTAATCATCAGACAAGGGTCGACATAAAAACGTGGGCATGAACCTCGCCTTTTTTCTAATTCATTGATTATAAAATGAAGAGGACTATCTAAATCGTATTCCTTGTGGTATTTGGTGATAGAGACCCCTATCTCGTTTGTCCTAAATGGAATATGAATAAAATGTTTAATTGTGGAATCTACTTCTCTGTAACGATTTAAAATGTATAATTCAAAAGCAGTGTGAGCTATTTCACTTGTATGGTCAGTGTCGTTGAGGCTACTTGGTATCAATTTCATTATAACCGGACTGCAGGTGTATAACCTTGTAAGAAAGATATTAATAGCATTAACGACTCTCTTCAAATGTTTATCACTTTTGTAGGAATCAAACACACGTTGTATATCCTCAACAGCTTCTGGTAATGTTCCATCTAAATAATTTTCATACAGAGAAAAAGTTGTCATGCTGAGAATGCGTGTCAAATAGCCAGCGATATACCTTCCCATTCTTTCTTTTGATTGCAAAATGTCCAGTTTTTGTTTGGCAACAACAAGTAGGTCTACATTTGTTGTTATGTGAAGATCAAACTTTAAAAGTGTCACAATGGCCTTTGAGACGTACTCTGTTTCATTCATGAATATGTCATTGTAAACCTTGAAGTTGCTGGCAGTCATTTTATGAAAGGGGAAAATATTGCAGCCACCAATAAAATAATGTTTTATATTTTGTTTAAGAACGCAACTCTTTATCTCTGTAAATAAAATGCTTACAAATTTCACTGGACTTATTGTTTCCCAATCTCTAATGTTCATTTCTTCGGTCAACCACAGAAAAATTGTTTTGATATGGTAAGAGCTGAGTAAATCACAAGATTTTGAACAGAACAGTTGTTTGAATATATATTTTGCTATTCCATAATTTTGCCTCATTTTTGGAGTTATTTTTGAAAAACATTTGATTTCTGCCATTGAAAAAGAGAGACGAAATTGAATACCTTTGTCACTGGAAGACGGGTTTCCAGTTGGCACAATAAACAATGGAATCTTGTTAAGGACGTCTTTTTTCCATTTATAATTAATTGCAAAGCTCTCACTATCAGGACCCCTGAAAGCCCAACCATAAGATATTTTCGGCCATTCTTTTAATCTTAAGCACGGCACTGTGTCGTATTCATTGACCGCTCCTCTCCCGGATATTGATGGACTACTTGAGGAAACAACTCGGTCTTTTCTGAACTCAAAATTACTTGCAGTTACTACGTTTTCTTTGAATTTATCTGGTAGAAGAAGGAAAGCATTTTCATACTGATTCCATTGCAACGCATCGGAAGTGAAAATTTCACAGTCTTGTTTTTTCAAGTTGGACGAATTTGTTTTCGTTACAAATACAGATCCAAAAGCAACGGAGTCATTACTTGGTTTCCAGTATATCTTATCTTTACACTCATTACAACTGATCAACACTCCTGTCAATTCAAACATATAATCGACGTCGGTCTCTTTTCCGGGCGGAAGTATGCGTGTTTGTGATTCTACGCGACTTCCGGCTCTATGTTGAATGATCCTTTTCGTCATACGACTGCCCTTCCAAATTTCATGGTGCGCTATACGTATGTTGTAAACTTCTTGTTGCCAACAATCTAAAACTTTAAGATAATGTTCTAATACACTATTTAATTTTACATGCTCGTACTCTGTAGTTTTCGCAGAAGTCTGTGTGTCTAAATTTGCAACCGATGACCCAAAACTTTGTACCTGTCAAGTTAAAAAATATTAATAAATTTTAAAAAAAAATATATTTAAAAAATAGCAATTACTATTTGGTTTCTTAGAATTTTTCCAATATGATTTCTTAATTTGGCTAGTTATACTAGTTTTCTTAATAGCCGAGAACATATTAGTTTTCTTAATAGCCGAGAACCTTCGGCAAAACAAAAACTAATCCACATAACACCATAGGATTGATATTTAAATTTGTTTTTCACATTTAATGATATATTAGCAAATGAAGGACATGTGACAAGCAACGAAAGGATATGGAATAAATGCACATTGGACAGAATCCCTATAAATACATGGTATGAGTCTCTACAAATACACTGTAAAACTAAGCAATGGATACCTCGGCAAACGAATACCGAAGCAAGAACGAGGAAAGGGGGAATTCAAAATCATAAATCCAAAATCACGACAATTCACATCCAACACGAATTTAGACAGTATTACAAAGACAAACAAACAAAAATGAACAAGAACGTCACAAAACTAAAGCACTAGCAGTGTGAACCCCTATAAAAACTGAAGTATTATCAGGTGCTCCGGAAGGGTAAGCATGATCTGCTCCCGCGTGGCACCCGTCACACTGCCAGTGAAAAGTCCGGGGTGACGACCGAATAACTTTTGTTGTGACAATTGCAACAGTGACTGAACATACCCTTGATGTATAAGTTTTTGAGACAGTAATTTCTCTCTGTTGACTAAATTGCTGTACAAACTACAGGCACGGCAATAGCGAATGAGTTGTGAAATGTACACGCCATATGCCGGAGATGTGGGAATATTACTGCTCAAAAACGGGAAGTCCACTATTGGAAAGTCGAAACATCACGCTTGTCGTAATGTTTTGTTTTCAGACGTCCAGAGCTGTCAATGTAGAGGTATAGGTCCAGGTATGATGCTGATGATAGTGTATCAATGGTCTCTTTAATATCGAGTTCATTTGGGTATATAAGATTAAGGTTATCCTTAAATTGAGGATTGTCCAATGAAAGAACATCTATATAATGGAAACTGAAATTAAAGGATTTGGCTAGCTTATTGTCTTTTTTCTGAACTAGTCCTTGTATGAATTAATGAAGGGAAGATAACAGGAAACACTTACAATGGCCGAACATTACAATCACATGTCACAATCAACCAGAGAACTGCACAAGAAAAACAATAAAATAACAAAAGACAAACATAAATAACGATAGGAACTCGGGATAGCCGGACTTGGTACCGGCACTGGCAACAGCCAGCGGTAGGGTTAAACCGGTTTATGGGTACCGAAACCTCCCCTTTCTCTATCCCGTTTCCCTCTAGTATAATAAACATACAAATAAAACCCAATACAGGTAGACCACTAACTCTAAGACCACAATCTAGAAAAGGAAACAATAGACAAAAACGTAATTAAGACAGATGGGTCGAGGAGTGTTCGCCGCTAATCTGCCGGTTAGCTCAAGGAGCCTAGTCTGCTTGTAAAACAATGTCGCACTACGGAATAATAATCAAATTCAAAACTTCCCGAAGGGTTTGGTAAAGAATCATCATGGATTTCAGTAGACATCGGCAGTATCAGTTCAGTTGTATGAACCTGGCTTCATACGAATAAAGAAACAAATCTGCTAAAAGTGGCGCACAATTAGCCTATTGTCTGCTGGAAAACTTGTCTTCCAAATTCTACAAATAAATTGTCAGTCAAGAATTCCAGCATTGCGATGACATCCTCCTCTGTATACTTTTTGCGTGAATCAGTGTAATGTTTAACAAAATAGACCCCCTCTTAACCTATCACTAAATATGAATATCTTCTTTCACCCTTTTTAGTACAGAAGGACTGGTGTATTAAATCCCGGAGTACTGACTTAAGCTTATCATATGGAAGAGTAGTATAGAGAGTAGAAAAATCAAATGTTTTGATTCTGTTGCAGTGGTTGAGTTCAGTTGAAGATAAATATTCTAATAAGTCTTTTGAGTTTTTGAGAATCCACATCTGATTCACTCCACTTGTTGAGTATACTTTATCACTATATATCTTGAGGCCATCTTTGACTGCAGTGAGTAATGAAGTGAGGAGCTAAGAAAGGGATTTTGTTGTGCATCTGGCAGACCCAGTAATGTATCTCTGTTTGTAAGGGCATTTATATAACTTAGGTACCCAGTAGATACAAGGCAGGTTGTTGTTCTCTTCACTAAAACTGATACCAAAGGAAGACAGTACTGGGACACATACAAATCCAGAACATGGTAAA
Organism: Modiolus philippinarum; assembly: GCA_002080025.1. NCBI lineage: Eukaryota > Metazoa > Mollusca > Bivalvia > Mytilida > Modiolidae > Modiolus > Modiolus philippinarum. Next base: position 25,386 of record MJUU01016492.1, on the reverse strand, counting down.
ACAAGCAACTGTCTACAACGAAACCTGTTACTAGCAATCACTCACACTTCATAGTAGGTTATGATGGTCCCTAGGCACCATTTTTAGTATCAAGAGGCTCTCAGATCGCTAACCTGGACCATCCCTGAAATAGAGAGATGAAGGGCATTTCCAATTGGGTCCAATGTTAAACTTTGTTTCCTGCTTGAGGCCAACCGGAATTGGATGCAGATATGCGAGACACAAATTTTGAAAGGGCCATCCAAGGACTTTTGTAATCAAGTTTAGTTCCAACTGGATAGTGGTTTCAGAGACATAATCCTTTTATGGAATCCAATGAAAACTATGTTCACACTGGTGACCATTTTAAAGGAGGCATGGATCTGCAGGAGACCTTTATTGTAGGGACCAACTCAGGACCATCGTTACTAAGTCTTAATATGTCTACAAGTTTCCAACAAAATCTTTGGATGTGATTTCCAAAGGGTCAAATGTTAAACAATGTTACTGCTGGCAGCCATATTTGATGAGGTCTGGACCTGCCGGATACCTTATTTGAAAGGTATCATCAAATAACAATTATATTCTAATTGGACAAGTTGTCTTCGTGAAGAAATCTTTGAATGTGTTATCCATTTGGACGGATTTCTCACCATCTTTCAACACTAATTGGGCAGGGGTTCCTTTGATAATCTACGTAATAAATACTGCTCAAATTAAAACATGACATGGCCCCTTTCAAAAAAAAAATTTTTTTGGACAGGAGTTCTCCTTTTCTCCTTATTGCCTAGTGTATACATATTTCAGAAACAAAACATAATTTTTAGCATACTACAATTTTTTATCTATAAAATTCCAGTTTTCTTGTTTGGTTTCAATGGCAAGTAACTAAATACCGAAGTAACTGTGAATTTCCTTTCTGCATATGCGCATCCCGACAACTGATAGCTTCATCATCCATCACAACCCATATCAGACTACGATTTATGGTGGGGTTCCCCTTATAATGTAGGTAATACATATTGCTTAAATAGAAATATTCAGAGTCCCCCTTTCAAAAACATTTGGGCACTGTTCCCCTCATAATCTAGTTTACATATTGCGGAAATGGTAAATGATGTACATAGGGTAATAAAAATAATATTTTTGTACGAACAATAAAACTTTTGCAGCAATTTTTGTAATCAAATCATAGAAAACATGTGATTTTAGGCTTGAATGTGTTTTCACATTTAACCATAAGGTGTTTCCTGGTGGTGGTCATCTTCGATGAGGTACAGACATGCCGGATATCTTTTTGGAAGGAACCAGCTAAGGAATATTGTGGCTACGTTTAGTTCTAATTGCACCAGTAGATTCTTAAAATATCTTTGAATGTCTTTTCCATAGGGTGCAATGTTCAAACTATGTTCCCCGTTGGCAGCTATCTTGGATGGGGTATGGATCTGCTGGATATCTTTTTTGGAAGGGACTATCTATGGATCACCGAGACTAAGTTTGGTAATAATTGGACTGGTTGTGTCTGAGATCTTTTTATATCTTTTCCATAGGGTCCAATGCTAAAATTTTGTTCCCTACTGGCGGACATCTTGGACGAGGTGCGGACCTGCCAGATTTCTCTTTTGGAAGCGACTATCTAAGGGCCATTGTGCATACGTTTGGTTATAATTAAACCGGTAGTTTTTTAAGATCTTTGAACGTCTTTTCCATAGCGTCCAATTTTAAAATAATGCTCCCGCTGGTGGCCATCATGGATGAGGTACGGACCTGTCGGATACAATTTTTGTATCGTCTTGTTTGTAATTATCTAATTATTCCTAAAGAAGTATTTCCTTTTTTCCTGAAAAGTATATTCCTCGTTTGCAAGTCAGTAACACAAATTGTTACCATTGTGTAACGTATCTGAATAGTTTTTATCCACTGGCAACGAAATAAATGCATTTTAACCACCAGTATGTAAAGAATAAAAATTCTTTTTTTCATTTATTTTGTTCTAAAAAAATTTTCTAAAAGGTAAAAAAAGAGGTGATCCAGGGTCAAATTCCATATGTGGGACCAATGTTGAACTATGTTCCAGCTGGCCTCTATCTTGGATTAGAAATATACCTGACTGATATCTTTCAAGGAAGGGACAATCTAAAGACCTTTGTGACTATGTTTAGTTAATATTTGACAATAGTTTTTGAGAACATCATTGAATGTGTTTCATAGGTTCAAGTGATGAACCATGTTTGTCACAGGTCGTCATCTTGAGTAATTTATGGATAAGCCAGATGCACTTTTTAAAAGGGCTAGCAAAGGACCATTGGGACAGTTTGTTTCTACTAACTTTCGAGAAGATCTTTAAATGTGTTTTTTTGCTTATGTTCCCCGCTATAAGCTATCTTGGATAAGATAAAGAACAACTTGATATTATTTTTGGAAGTGACCATCCTGGGAACATTGTTACTAATTTCGATTATAATTGGTCAACTAGTTTCCGAGAAGAAGATATTTGAATATGTTTCCCATAGGGTCCTATACTATAAGGAACTGACCTGCACAATATCATCTAAGGACCATTTTGACCACGTTTGGTTCTAATTTGACAAGGAGTTTCTATGAAAAATCTATAAATATATTTTCCATAGCCTGCTGGTGGCCATCTTGGATGAGGTACAGAATTAGCGTATTCCTTCTTTGGAAAGGATCATGTAGTAACCATTGTGACTAGTTTTTTTTTATACAACCAGTAGTTTCTGCAAAGAAGATCATTCTTTGAATTTGTTTCCTATAGGGACCAATGTTGACCTATGTTCTTAACTAGCAGACATCTTTGGTGTGATAAAGAATAATTGATACTTTTTTGGAAGGAGTCATCCAAGGAACACTGTGACTAAGTTTGGTTATAATTAGTCTAGTAGTTTCCGAGAAGAAGAAATTTGAATGTGTTTCCCATAGGGTCCAATGTTAAACTATGTTCACCACTGGCAGTCATCTTGAATAAGGTAGAGACCTACCGGATACCTTTCTTGGGAAGGACCATCTATGGACTATACTGACTAAATTTGGTTATAATTGGACTACTAGTTTTTGACAAGAAGATCTTTGATATATTACCCATATGGTCCAATCTCAAACTATGTTCCCAACTGGCGGCTATCTTGGATGAGTTACACAATCACCGGATGGGGAACAAACATAAAAATCACAAATTTATAAACTTTGAATGAGACCAACAAATACTTTTGAGACTAAGTTTGGTTCTAATTGGCTTGGTAGTTTCAGAGAAGAAGATATCTTTGAATACATAGATTCCATATGTTAAGATATGCTCCCTACTGGCGGCCACCTTAGATGAGGTATGAACTTAGAAACCACCCAAGGACTATTGTGACTACGTTTTGTTTCAATGGAATGCACCTTCCTGATTTTGTCCCGCCTGGTGTCACCACTGCACTATCAGGTTTTGTTCTTTGACGTCCTGATTCCAGGAAAAATCACGCACAAGGAACAATTTTTGAACATGCGTGAAATACCCGTTTTCCCGCGAACTACCTGATAGTGCAGCAGCGACACCAATTGGGAGAAGAAGGAAGGTGAGATTTCAATTTGCCCAGTGGTTATTGAGGAGAACAAAAATTTACGACAGACGGTCAGTAGTATATAGGGGGTTTTCACTAATCATTTGAGGAGGTGGAGCTTGAAGTGCCGTTATCGGAAGTGACCGATATTTGCCATCCTAAATTGCACATGCGCAACCGGAAGTAGCACTAATTGAAGTACTTTTCGGCCATATTAACCGGAAATAATGTGTTCGAACAACACATGACCCCAGGGGTTTATAGGAAGGCATTGGAGCACGCATCGCATCTGCGACCGTAAGTTTGTGTGTCCCTATATGTAGACCGAAAATTCTGTCTTATCGTCTATCCCTGTGCCTATCTCAGACGGCAGAACACTTCCGCAAAAGCCATATCCGGTTGACCCGAACTTATCAAGGGGTTGACCTGGAGTTATCAAGAAAGTTCTCGCAACATTTGACAAGCGATATGCTTTTATCAGATTCACAAGAAATAAATCTAAATTAGCTAAAGAATCTATAGCATTTTCTGTTTTCAATTTTGTAAACAAATTACCGTAACCAATACACACAAATACAAAGGATACGTTCGAAAAACTACGGAAACTATGTCGTTGATGACTTCAGCAGAGCTACCGTTTTGTTTACATTGTGACGTCATAAAAGTGTCAGGAACTGAAAGATAAATGTAAACAATGGAGAGGTTCTGCAATGAAAGCTGGAATATGGTAAAATATCATTCAGCTCGCCAGAATATGAAGCTGTGCTTCATAATCTTGCTCACGGGATGATATTTTACTATATACAAATGTCAAATCCAAACAACATATACTTAATGAAGCCCTATTCGGCCATGTTAACCAGAAATGAAGTGTTGAAAACACGTGACTCCGCAGGGGTGTTTAAGGAAGCTATTGCAGCGCGCATGCGCGACCGGAAGTGGGAATCCCAGTTCTACACAGGAATTGGTCCTATTGGAAGCCCTTATCAGCCATGTTAACCGGAAATGACGTGTGAGAAAAGTACAAGACCCCGGAGTTTTCTAATGTTGTATTTCTGAGGGTGTTCTCTGTCAGTTCCGCGTTCGTTAAGGAAAGAAAGTTTTTGTTTTATTCGTTGATCTGTGGGTGTTTTCTATCACTTCTGCATTAACAGTTTTAAGGGGAGATAAATCTTACTCTCTCTCTTCCTCTCGTTTTTTATCTGTAGGTGTCTTCTTTCAGGTCCACGCTCATAGTTTGAACGAAGAGATAACTCTTGCTAGTATATTTCAAGCCTTTTTTTTAGTTTATTGATTTCATTCGAACCTTAAGTGAATATGCTTACACGACTCATGAGTCGCTTACGAGTACGTATTTGGCTTTGCTCGCGAGTTCTAGTCCTTATCATAGTTGTAGTGATCAGTGCATGTTCTGTTTGTAACATAAGAGAAATACATGGTACTGCTGAGAACAAATGATGAATTTGTCTTATGTTGGAGACACTTCACTGATAAGAACTACTATTTAAAGTATGTTTAGGATTAGGATTAGAATATGAATTGGATAAGGCCGAATGTGGCTTCAATAAGGGCCAGTTCTGGTCTCGAAATGGGGACACACCCACTTCGTGTCGCGCATACGCTCTCCAATACTTTCCAATAAGACGCCTGCGAGGTTGCGTGTTGTTCCAACATGTCATTCCTGGTTAACATGACCGAATATGCCTTCAATTAGGGCTACTTCCGGATAGGCATGCGCAATAAAGGATGGCAAATTCCGCTTCCGCTTCCTGTCAAGTGACTTCCGGTGACATCACTTCCGGTTTACGTCACTTCCGGCTCCACCTCCTTAAATGATAGGTAAAAACCTCCTGTAAACTACTACGGACGGACAGAAGAAGGACGACGGACACCAAGTGATGGCAAAAGTGAGTTTAAGCTCACCCTAGATGTGAGCTTGAAACTGTACATAACTGTGAGTACATGATTGGAACCTGTTGAAATATATTTATTCATCGTAAAGGATCTAAGTTCAATCAAGAAATATCTATTCCCACATCTCTTGCACATCAATGACAAAAAAGGCAGGGACAACCTAATCAGTTCGACATTTACAACCATTTTATGATATAAGCATACTCCAATGTATGATTTTCGTGATAAATTACCCATTCGTAAATCATATTTACCATTTAGCGAAGCACTGCAGTAATGGCAAATAGAGATATATTTTAACAGTTTTACAAAATATTCGTGAAAATTTTGTAATTTTGAATAATTGTGTAGGCATTATATCTTGCAATCTTCATAGTTACTTTGATCAGATATAAAATGATATGAACAGACATCTTTCATAGAAATATCCTACCATAGGAGATTCAGGGCTTTAAAATTACTTACTAAAATACCAAATTTTAAAGTGTTTATTGCTCTGACTTGGCATGTTGCCAAATATATATATATATACAATGACATTTTCTGACAAAAAGCTGTAAATATATTCATCAAACTTCATTATCATATGATACTGATAAACCAAACACAAGAAAAGCAAAACAGAAAACTGACTTTTTCACAGCCAGAATTGCAGAAAATTCCCTAAATTTCTTGTTCTAAAAATAAAATCCCCTATTTTTAAAAAATAGAACACTTTCAAGGTCATCATAATTGTTGATTTGGAACAACTATCATGTCGTCGAACAACTGCAACATAAAAAGTGCCAGCTTGAAAACCTTGCTTCCGGTCCAAAATTTTGATTTTGCTTGGTTTTCTCTGAGACATGCACTTAACAAAACAAATGTAGAGATGTCAGTAAGTTTTGCTTCTGCTGGTTGCCTATTTTGACATTAGTATTTTGACAAGATTGTTAGTTTATCTTGATTTAATCAGGACTTGAAATTCATGAATGAATAGATGTTTTTACTTTTTCTGTTGCTTCTAAAGTAAGTGTTACATAATATCTTGTTTAAACTATACCACAGTAACAACACAAGGTATAAATTATCAGATGTCTTTATCAAACATGATTTGTTTATTTTTGTTTTAACCAGAGTCTAGAAAAGAACATGTACAATTAATGTGAGACATGAAAGAATGATTATTTTTCAATTAAGCGTATATGAAACTTCATAGCATACTATATAACAAGCCTTTGGTGCTATTAGAAAAGTTGTTTTTCTATAAGCTTTGAAATCTTTTAAACTCATGTAATTATTTTCTACAAGCCTGCTGATGCTGTTAGAAATGAGTTTTATACTGTTAGATATGTTTTTGTTTATGCAACTTTTTGAATATGCTATATGATATCATCTACCGAGGGCGGATATGTATTAGAATGTTTTACTTGGAATGTGCAGGATGGGGGTCATTCTGAAAATTGAGCACAAGGCTCAAGAGGATATTATATACCCACTCAGGGTTTGTTGGGATTTTCCCTTCCCTTTCTTTTTGTTGCATAAACAACCTTTAAACAATGATAGTCACTGCACTGGCTGCGCCGCAGTATATATACCGCTATTTTGTCACGTGGTGGGGTCAGTTTTTGACCTCTATTAATTGAGTTTGTTTATTATGCCTCGCTACACACTGGCAAATAATATGCTATATTATATCCTCTTGAGCCTAAAGCTTTATTATCAGAATGACTCTCATCCTGCACGTTCCAAGTAATGCATGGATGAAAAAACATTTAGGCGAAAACAGGTAGTTTCATGTCCAGGCTTCAATACTTCACTATGAATGTGATATTAAGTTAAAGCATATAAAAGACAGGAGGGAAACTCTGAGGACGAGTTTTGATTACCAGTTGAAAAGAAAAAATCAGTAAGAAAAGGACATCTAGCTTTCTATGCGACCTCGAGATCATGTGATTTTTATACTCCGAGGAGCGTGTCGTTTTCCCACACAGCGTTTTATAATGGTTTGTAGCTATGATTTCGGATGCCTTACTACTCCGCATTGATAAAGTTTTCCCCTACTAACCCAACATGCACGTTATGTTATTTAAATGGCGCCGTTGGAAGACGATCAAGGTGCTGCGTCGTTGAAAAGAATTCTATATGTGCTTTAAGTATCTTTTTAATACCCCTGTACAAAGGTACAAACCTCATATCGTTTCTCTTTTAAATCGAAATCTGCTCGCTTGCTGGTGGTCTTTTTAGTTTCCGACGAAGCAAGAAAATGGTCATTATTGGTTTCTGGGAAAGATAATTGTGTTTCTTCATCACTGTTTGTTGAAACTTCATTATCACTACTAGAAATATTTGTGTCCGTTTCAATATCTTGTCCGTTTCCGTGGTCTACTGTAGTAATGATGTCATCATCTCTATATACAAGTGAAGATTGTCGATGTTCTGAATTTGCCAAACTCTGTGTGTTTTTTGTACCACAGGTATAATGTTTCCATATGTTTAAAGATTCTGGTGGTGTCGATACGTGTTTAACAAAGTCGTTTTTTGACATTTCTTGTATTTTTACTCATATTCTAGAAAATTTCTTGCTAGAGATCACCAGGTTTCTTAATTTCATATGGATTGCAATCCCTGCAAGTAGAAAATCACAATCTATTGAGCAAGACAGATGTCCAGCTAAAAGCATTTGCACTTCGTACGCAATGATGAAAATGCATCTGATATAGGAATGTAGTATATATAAATGTATATGTGACTTTACATAATAAAGGTAGTGAATCTTACTACGGCTAAGGCAAATTACACGTTCATTCTTTTTTTATTGTTGTACTCCACAAACTTTTTATGTCAAATTTCAATATCTTGAGGTTTCTTTCAGGATTGGTTGCACACCACAAGTTATGGAAGGTCCTTTACAAATATAGCTAATTTTGTTCAGATCCGACAAAAGCAAGTGCAATGGTGAGGAACATAGTTTAGCATTGGACGCGATGTGACAATCATATTTTGAGAATCACCCCTTAAACCACAAAGCATAGTTAAAACTCAGGAATTATGTATGGAAGGTAATTTCATTCCGATCCGAACATGGCCACAAGCGTAAGACACGGCTAAACTTTAGACCCTATGGTAAGACATCATTTTCATCTTCGGCTCTGTAGCTATTGTTTGTTCTTTTGCCTACGGTTCGGTTCTCACTCATTTTACAAATGCTGAAATAATGAATGGAAGAGTTTAGTCAAATTGGACAAAAAATATTACCACCAGCACGGAACATAGTCTGTTGGTGGGGCCTTTGGGAAAATCATATTTTGATCATATGCTCTGGACACTAAACAATGTTGGGAATAATTTAACGAATGTCTTTTACCAAGATTGATCAATTCATTTGAATCCCATCGAAAATGGTTCAAATTTTCTTGCCATCTGACATAATCATGGCCATCAGCATGGAAGGAATATTATTATTTATTGGAATTAAGAGGGAATCTTATTCTGATGATCTCCTATGAAGCCAAATCGACCAAGCTATACAGGTATGATGTACAAAAGGTTGTTTACAGCAAAAGCCGACTTTGTCCTATAATTGAAAACATGGCCATAATGAAAAACATAGTTAAACAATGGACCTTGTGAGAAAGATCATATTTGGAACTGGACATATTCAGTCAAACTTTAAAGAAATAATGCTTTGAAGGTTCCTTTATAAAATTATTCATTTCATCCGTGTCAGATGAAAAACAAAGCCAAGTGCGGATGACGTTTCATCATTGAATACTTTTGGAAGACTTTAAATTTATCTTATTTTCTTAGACTCGATCGTTTTACTGGAAGGTTGTCAGAGTATCGATAAAAGCCCAGCCTACTGAGCCTCAAGATTATCTCTCAAAACAGAATTCTAGCTGTGGGAGGTGTGTAATGAGGTTAAAATGTCCTCCCTTACCCATTTCTTCCATTTCAAGTGGCAATCAGCTTGGTGACTTAATTAATCAATCAATCAGACAATTACGTCCTACTATGCCATTGCTCTTGCAAAATATCAAGTATATAAACCAAGGAACTATGAATCCTAAATCATAACAAAATTGACATTAAGGTTGGTCTTATCAGTTGTATCCAGTGACAATGGAATGAATATTGAAAAAGTAGTTGAATGACTTATCTATAATTTATAAAATTATATATAATCATTACGAAACACTTAAGGCATGAGAGATCAAAATCCGATTTGATTACATAATCCTACTGTTTGCACTGTGATAGCGGGCTACTATACCTAAACGACCCCAGAGTACTGTACTTTTTAAAAGTATATTTATAATGTAACTTGAAAACACTCTTTTTTATTCTACCGCATTACTTGTTCAATCCACTTCATCTTATTCCTACGGTTGACGAAGCCGCTGAAAACCGGACGACTAGATTTAGAAGTTTAATAGAGTCAAAACAATAAGCGTAGCCAAAACACTTTTATGTAATTGGATGAGAAAAAATAAAGAAAACCACCGTGACCCCAACCTTTCACCCACAAACTAAAGGGAATATAATCAGTTGTAACGGTTAGGGAAGCTAGATTTGCTCTACGCTTGCAACTAAAACCCCAATAATGAAAATTGAAGTCTGAAGTTATTTAAATTTGTCAGTCCTGTCTAATGAACCCTTTAATGAATGTTTTGCCCAGACAACAGACACGAAAATGGCGTAAAAATTGTGAATTGTAGAATCCTTACCCTGAGGATGTGGGAAAATAACTAATAAAAATGCATGGGTGTTCAACGGAACACATGTGTCGCCTGCACTATACATGTATATATTTCAGATTTCTTGTGTTCAAAATAGAATTACAAAGTCCATGTTGCACATCTAAATTATATACTGAAGCATTCATTCCTCCAAGTTCAATATAAAAATACAGGGCCATTTATCAGGAGTTAAGGATAATGGAGGCATATCCTTAGACTCCAAAAAGCTAAAATGACAAAGTCCAAAAACAGCGTAAAATATGGAAAAAATAAAATTAAAGAAAAACAAAATGCATGGCGCACATCTTCAATATATACTGAAGCATTCCTGCTAGTTTGATTGAAAAGTGCCGAGCGGTTAAGGAGGAGTTATGGATAATGGAGACGTACCCTCAAGACTCCAGTAAGCTAAAATGGCATAGTCCAAAAACAGCGTGAAATCTGAAAAAAAAAAAACAAAATTGAAGAAATCAAAATACATGGTGCACATCTTCACATTGACTCACTGATAGTGCGACGGGTGCCGCTAGCGGAGCAGGACATGCTTACCCTTCCGGAGCACTTGATGTAACTCCCGATTTTCATGGGAGTTCACACTATGAGTACCTTAGTTCTTAATGTTATCTTTTTAGTTCCGTGCATTGTAGCTGTCTCAAGTCCTTGTTTTGTCTTTGTTTTTATCTGTTACAGTTTTTGCCATGACTTTGGACTTCGATTTTTGTAGCCATCGCTTCCCTTGTTCCTTCGGTATTCTACTGCCGTTGTTTCAACATATACTGAAGCATTCCTGTAAGTTTGGTTGAAAAATACAAAGTCGTTGAGGAGGCGTTGCGGATAATGGAGACGTACCCTAAAGACTCTAGTAAGCTAAAATGGCAAAGTCCAAACACAGCGTAAAATCTGGAAAAAACAAAATTAAAGAAAAACAAAATGCATGGTGCACATCTTCAACATATACTGAAGCATTCCTGCAAGTGTGGTTGAAAAATACAAAGCGGTTTTGAGGAGTTGTGGATAATGCTAAAAAATTTTGTGCCATACAGACGGACGGACGGAGAGACGGACGCAAGACGACGGATAGTGATCCCTATGTGTCGATCCTGCACTAGGTGCAGGCGACACTAAAAATGAACGTTATTTATTCGAAAGTCATTACGTTTGTCCACAGTTTATGGTAATATGTGCCCATAGCTATCGATTAAGTGGTATTGGTAAATGTATGACGCTGATGTTAGTAAATCAGTTATCGTTTTTGTTTTGGGTAAATAATTTGCAGGTGATTTTTGAACTTACGAATGTACAACGAAAGAAAATCAAATATACCAGGGAAATTCAAATTCAGTCCATTTCTGGTATGTCACAAACTTTATTCTAACATTGCTTCTGTTAATCGCCAACCTCGCACATTGCTCAAATGGTATGGGAATAAGAGTAAAAAGGGTGCAAAATATGTTTTAAATGTGTTCGTGTAAGTTTATGGTAGAAATAAGGGTTAAGAACGTTTTTTAACTAAACCATGCCAGTCAGACACGCAAATGTAATTGTTTTGCTTTCGATTTGGATTTTGGACGTGCATCTGATTGAAAACGTCAGATTTTGTATTACGACGTCATAGACAGAGAGGACATCCGCCTTTTCTTAGGTCGCCTCAGAATAGAAAATTCCAATTGGTGTCATCGAAATAATTCATGGCAGGTATATGGTTATTGTCATTTAACCATGGGCTGGACATTTATATTCGTCAATTAACCCCTCACTAACGCTCTCTGTTAAATTCGAATATACAGGCTTGATCCATGGTTAAATAACAATTATCATAGACCTGCCATGAACTGTTTCTTAATTATACAAGTATTTTATTCATTGCAAGCATATGGCGCGAACTAGTTAAAAACAAACAAAAATACAATACCTTTTGCCAAAATTAGGTTTTATCTTTACTTTCAATGGCAATGAAACTAATAACCGCAGCTTCTCTAGTATACGATTTTCCTAGTCATTCATATATGACAATATGCAATTTTTTGTTTTTATGATAACAAATGTAAGATAACTGCAATTGTAGTGTCCAATCTATACCCTGTAAGTGAATATTTATCTTCAATCTGATTTATTTCGTTTTTAAATATAGATGTTTGATATAAAAAAATACGTGATAATAATTCAATGACGTTTTCACAAGCGCAGCAACAAAGTTCGACCGAGACAAACATTGTGAAGGACAATGATTGGAGGAAAGTTATTCTGGTCATTAATTAGAAACAGTTTTACACACAAGTATTACTTACGAATTAATATATTTAAACAAACGAGCTGCGCGAGTTTGTTTAAATATATTCATGAGTAAGGACGTGGTATAAATGTTTTGTAACATAAATATTCATGAGTGATTGACAGTTCGATAAATTTAGGAACAAACCCCCATCCAATAAAAATCAAGCACTCGTGCAAGTGTGTTTGTAAGGCACGTGGTATAGTGATGCTAATAAACAATGTAGCTGGACAAGACCCAGGAAATTCAATAATCGATCAGATATTTACTAATAAGTGCACGCAGTACTGAAACATTTCTTTTCCGATCAGTTTGCAATTTTGTTTCAATTTTGTCAAGTAAATGTCAGCGAGGATACAAGTTTTAAAGTTCTCGGCAAAATGAGAATGAAAAAAAAAAATGCACTTGGTAGACAGACAGTGAGCACGGAAATGACTGGATGGTATCATGGATAATTATGCGACAACGATTACTCAATCGCAAAGGGTGAGCAGAGGATCAATTTAGTTCAATGTGCCACTGTCTCTTTTCGATCTCCCATATCCAATTGTTATATTTTTGACGTTCAAGACATCCGTCCGGATGTGCTCTTCGTCATTTAACATGGACTTGCTTTCGACTTTTAAAATAATCGTTTATTTCGGAGGACCCCCCATCCCCCGATTCATATACACAACCCTAAGCAAATATTTTTTTTTTTATTTCTCAGGCGGCTTTGTGCTTCTCGGTCAACTTTTCAACAAGGTGTTTTAAAGAGACCCTCCCCTTTTCATCCGGATGATTCAAGGCATTGTTCGTACGTACACCATACAGATAAATAAGGATTTAATCGAACATTTCCAGGAAGCCAAAGTTAGTACGATAGCTTCCCGAGTGTTTTTTTTTTCTCTTAGGTACAATATGCCATTGAAAAAAATGTGAACTAACCACATGATATTTGCGAAATCAGTCTGCTTTTTAAACTATGTATGTGTATTGGTAATCAGATTTGGGTCATGAATATCATTAGATTTTTTTTGGGGGGGGGGGTTATAGCCTGACCACAGAAGTTTATTTGGGTAATAGATTATCATGCTCATGCATGTGCTCTGTGTTGCTATGAAAAATATATAGTATAACACAGAGATTACAAGGACAAACGTTTTATTTCGCCAATAAGGTCATCAGGAGTCGTAGTTGAACTTTAGTGTAAAATACTCATTTCATTTGCATAATAGATTGAAGGCGGATTTATTTGAAAAAAAATGGGAGGAGCTTCAACCGTGGTACAATATGAAAATTCTCATATTGTACCATAGCTTAAGCTCCGCCTACTTCCATTGAGAATGAATGTGAATTAGCACGTGTCATACCATTTTATGGTACAACCACTGATTTCTCATATTAGACCATAGTTCGATAACTTTACACATTTAAAGTCTATTAATGCACGAAAACATCAAAGGAAAAAAAATGCAATTTATGTTACAGTGATCAGTTATTTCATGACGAAAATTAAAAACCTTATGAGAAAAAAAAGAGAGCTGATTGAACAAGCGATACAATGACTTTGGATTTGCCACTGGAAAAGAGAAAAAAATTGATAGAGGGAAGAAATTTTGCCTTCCATACGATCAAATAACTAAGAACCGGGGTTAAATGAGTCTTCTATTTCATAGAAGGTCTTCATATTACAGGTTGCGTTTATCAACAGTTTTTCTGCAATGGTTCGCGACCAGTGTATCGGTATTATGGCCTATTTAACCCTCTTACCCTCTTAGAAAAATTATTTCTCTATCAAGCATCTGGGGATACACCCTGTCACAGCTCATTTGATATTTATGAGATATACACTAAATTTGTTTTTCAGCCTCCATTGCACAAAATGTGGCGGCTGGGTTGCACTTTGATTCTTGTACAGCGTCTTACATTTTTCGGTTTCTGCTTGGCTAAGTTGCCTGTATGGTGTGGCGTCAAACTACAATCAATCAATCAGTAGTCCTCTTCCAAGAATAATTGGCGGCAATAAACGAATGCCTCGAAGGCTTTTCCAATTTTGTTATTGTTGATCAGAATGTGTTGTTGATAGAAGACAGCACGTGCGGGTTAACTTGAACAAACATCAAATCGTCGGGGAACACGTTGATAAAAAAAGGAACGGAACAATTTTTTGAAAAACAGTCATACTAATCTTAAAAGACGGCTTCAAATACAATAAAACTAGAAGTGGGAGCAGACGCAAACGACAGCTAATCCCCTCGTCTGCTGTCAAGAAATGATAACTCTAATATAATCTAAAGATGTATGAATATTAAAGGTACATCTACTGAACATTAAGATCATGGATGTCTAACATGTAGTATCTCAGATATAAACATTCATGGAAACTTTAAATCAAGTCAGGTAAGTGTAAAATGTAGGTCAAAGTTACCCAATTATCATCTGAAGCTGCAAGACTCTCCCAAGATGCATCCACTGACCAAAGACGATTGAGGTAACACATGTAGTATCTCAGACATGAACCTTAACGCAAACTTTAACCTGAGTCATTGAAGCATAAAATGTAGGTCAGAGTGCAACAATTATCGACTGAAGCAGCATCATTCTCCAAGATGCATCCACTGACCAAAGATGATTATGTGCCACGTGCATTTTCTCAGAAATGAACCTTAACGCAAACTTCAGTCAGAGTCATTGAAGCATAAAATGTAGGCCAGAGTGACCCAATTATCATCTGAAGAAGCATCACTCTCGAAGATACATTTACTGACCTACTCTCCAAGATACATTTACTGAACTACTCTCCAAGATTCATTCACTGACCTAAGATGACTGATGTGCCACATGTAATTTCTCAGATATTAACCTTAACGCAAACTTTAATCGGAGTCATGGAAGCATAAAATGTAGGTCAGATTGACCCAATTATCATCTGAAGCAGCATCACTCTGCAAGATACATTCACTGACCTGAGATGATTGATGTGTCATATGCAGTTTCTCAGAAATGAACCTTAACGCAAACTTCAGTCAGAGTCATTGAAGCATAAAATGTAGGTCAGAGTGACCCAATTATCACCTGAATCAGCATCACTCTCAATATTTCTTTTTCACAAATGAGAACAGATATCTTTGGCTAGATCCAGAGTTTGTTACCGGACTGACTAACACCGACAGACAAAACCGGACTTATCACTGGCAGTGTGACGGGTGCCACGCGTGAAGCAGATCATGCTTACTATTCCGGAGCACCTGATGATACCTCACTTTTCATAGGGCTTCACACTGCTAGTGCTTTAGTTTTGTGTCGTTCTTTGTCATACTGTCTCAATTAGTGTTGCTGTGAATTGCCGTGATTTTGGATTTATGATTTTAGAATTTCCCCTTTCTTCGTCTGTTGCTTCGGTATTCGTTTGCCGATGTATTTCAAATAAAATAAAAGGGACAACAGGAAACACCTACTATGGCTGAAAATTATAATTATATGCCACAATCTGCTGGGGAACTACACAGGAAAAACTCAAAAAAGACAAAAGACAAACGTAAACAACGATAGGAAATCGGGACAGCCGGACTGGGTACCGGCAATAGCAAAAGCCAGCGGTAGGGTTAAACCAGTTTATGGGTACCCAAACCGCCCCTTTATCTGTCCCATTTCCCTATAGTATAGTAAACATACGAATAAAACCCAATACAGGTAGACTACTAACTCCATGACCACAATCTTGTAATTTTGAAAGATGGGTCAATGGGTGCTTGCCGCTTATCTGCCTGCTAGCTAAAGGAGCCTAGTCTGCTGGTGAAACACTGTCGCACTACTGAAGAAAAATCAAACTCAAAACGCAGGATTTGGTCAAGAATCATCATCATATTTCAGTAGACATCGGTAGTATCAGTGAGAGGCCAGTATGTATGTAAAATTTTCATGTCACTAGATCTCAAAGCTAATTTATCGGATGCAAGCAGAGTATCTAGTCAATATCCCCTATTACGCAAAGAATGTAAGTTATGTCCCAGCTTTTTTGGATTTTTGATCAGATTCTGGCATTTTTAACAACATTACCGTAAAAACGAGAATAACAAATGCCCTTAGTAATAAGCTGTTTGAGAGTAACGCCATATTTAGATATTTAATATTCATATCTGTTATAAAACTTCTTAAAGGTATTCAACAACTTATGAAATCTGTATCCCTGTTGTAAAAGTTTTCTGTGATAGTAAGGTTAAGTTCATTAAAATCGCCAAGAGTAGAACAAACACGTGCGAATCGTACTAGTTGAGAACTGTACACCCCATATGATGGAGCTTGAGCAACGTAGCAAAATAGAAATGATTATCACTGTTTTATATGGTTCTGTTTTGAAGTTTTTTTCATGAAGTCTCGTTCGTAACAGAACAGAAAAACATCTGCAATGAGAGGTGCACAATTTGTACCCATGGGAATACCTATGACCTGTCAATAAATAGTGTTGCCAAAACGAACAAAAATGTTGTCCAGCAAAAGATTGAAGGCATTAATCATGGCATCACATGTCCATGAACAATAATTATTGTATATAATATATAATTATTGTATATAATATTGTATATAATATCAAAGACGCATCATGAGATATGGACACAATAATCAGGTGGAAACAATAAAATTTTGAAATTACAAAAAATAAATGCCAAAATTTGAAATTATGATAGCATTCATATGAGAAATTCTCTGAAAAACAAGTACACCATTACTGCAATGTACATAGAGTACACATCCCTCGCAAGGGGAATACTTCTACAGACACCACACTGCAGGAGAAACAATTTCCAGTCTTAAACAAGCAAGAAAAGGATATTGAGTAAATGCACATGGGGAAAAGTGTTTACAAATACATGACAAAACCAAGCAATGGAACAAAGCTTTTTTTAGTTCGTCTTCTTGAAATAGAGTGAAGAGGATTGCAGAAAACATCTACAATGGCCGAAAAACAGTCACATGCCACAATGTACCAAGGAACTGCACAAGAAAAAACCACAATAAAAACAAAAGACAAACATAAACAACGATAGGAACTCGGAACCTGGTCTTTGTACCAGCACAAGCAAAAGCCAGCGGTAGGTTTAAACCGGTTTATGGGTACCCTAACCTCCCTTTTCTCTGTCCCGTTTCCCTTTAGTATAATATTCACCATATGACCTTCAATAGTCACCATGCTGCCTATGCTTGTCGCTCATAGTAAGTTAAAGACGGCCCCTATCACCCGTCTAAGCGAAATTTATTGCTAAATGTCGAACAACACTTCATCAGTGATATAAGACTAATAGATGCGCGATAGTCAACTATGGATTTTTCCCTTTTAAAAAGCTTACTACTCTTGCCACCCGCTATGTGTCGCACATTTTTTAGACAACCAGGCGCCAAGGACGAGTACCCAAGTGTGTATATTTCGTTTCTTCCCACATTTTGCTAACAACTTACAACATTTAATTATGAACGATGAGTCATAATTTTCTATTTTTTAAGGGAATTTACTTAATACAAATGTAATCCCTCCTACTCCAGATGTAAGTATAAATTTCTCTTGTCACGTGACATTTAAGGAGCCGGAATGAAATGCCGATTCGTTTCCTGAACGGATATCCAAAATTCTGCAGGAATGTTCCTAAGATGCAAAGAAGAACTTTTTTCGGAAAGATTTCGGAGAAGAACTTTTTTGTCCTTTAGGATATTCCTTTCGGATATGAATCGGCATTCAGTCTCACCTCCCGAAATGTCTTGTTTCAAAACAGATTGGTAAGACCCCCCACCCCCATGATCAATCTCTCATCTATATAAGGACGAGAACAAGTTAATCATTAAAAACTTATACATAAAAGAAGAAACCAACCAGGTGGAAGGGACAAGCAGGGCAAAGATTTTGATTGCCACAGGAAAACGAAAGAAATGGGTAGGGGCGGAAAAATTAGCCTTTTATACGACCCCGGTGAGTCTGCTCTCCTTAAATTGAATTGATTGAATGATTAGTTAGAGTTCAGCGTCCAGTGATAAAAAAATTCACCTACATTAGGACGAGAACAAGTTAATAAATCAAAATTATTGTAAATAAAAGAAGAGAGAAATAAAGATGGAAGAGACAACCGAGGCAACGAGTTTTGATCCCCACTGGAAAATAGGAGAAATTATGGGTAGGGGCAGTCACATTGCTAATCTTATTATACATATAGAAGGGGTCTTTATACTGCACGAAGCATTGCGTTTCCCCACACATCTCGGCCAGGCTTTCCGTATTATGACCTGACTACCCTACACAGACAGGGCATTCCCCTTTCCACCAGCTGGGGACACGCCCGGCAGCTCTATAGCCCGAGCCCCTAAAAACTGATTCTGGTGTCGGGACTCTCCTTAAAAAATATAAAAGGTGTCTTAATTCTGCAAGGAGCGTTGCATCTATCAACATAGTTTGGCTTCAATAATTTGCGGTCAGGATTTCCCCATAATTACCTGATTATCCAGCATAAGCAGGACATTCTCCTATCTACAACTTAGGGACACGCCCAGCAGCTCTGTAGCCAGAGCCCCTGAAAACCGATTCAGGTGCCGAGGAATAAAGTTTGTAATGATAATAAGAAAGAAATCAATATTTATTGGGAAATACATAAAGGTAGTGGATAAAACCAATGAAAGAATATGGAGTAAATGCACACGTCTCTTCAAATACATGGCAAAACTAAGCATTGTTCCTCACCTTGAAGGTCACCATGCGACCTTCAACAATGAGCTATACCAATTCCTCAAAGTAATTTCAAGACGGTCCAAAGCATCGGTTTGAGTGGAATTCATTGCTAGATGTCGAGCAAAGCTACATTTATGTTATTTGACTCATAGATGCGGGATCGTTAACAAACATAAAATTATCTTGCAAAGGGTTCTTACAACTGCTGTCATCCGTTGCCCGACATAACATTTTAACAATCACAGGGCTCTCATCGAGTAAATAGTTAAACTTTTCATAATAAAAATCATGAGATGTAGGCACAATTATCAGGTGGTCAGAATACAAATTTTGAAACAATTAAAGAAAATACATACGATACTGCCCTCACTTGTCAAAGTATCCTACCAAAGCTACTCAAAATTGGTTTTGAAGTCGCAACATCAATATCTATTTGGAAACCAAATTTCATTGAAATCGGACAATGTTGAATTTTCCCGCCTTTTTTGGTGGCCATTTTGAAAATGCCGGTCAACGAACAATTTTCACCACCGGTTTTGAAGTCTCAATATCGATATCTATTTGGAAACCAAATTTCATTGAAATCGTACAATGTTGAATTTTTCCGCCTTTTTTTGCAGCCATTTTAAAAATGGCAATCAACGAACAATTTTTAACAGCAGTTTTGAAGTTTCGACATCAAGACCTATTTGGAAACCAAATTTCATTGAAATTAGACAATGTTGAATTTCCCCGCATTTTTTGGCGGCCATTTTGAAAATGGTGGTCAACGAAGAATTTTCAACATCGGTTTTGAAGTCGTAACATCAATTTCTACTTGGAAACCAAATTTCATTGAAATCGGACAATGTTGAATTTTCCCGCCTTTTTTGGCGGCTATTTTTAAAATGGCGGTCAACGAACAATTTTCAACATCGGTTTTGAAGTCACAACATCAATATCTACTTGGAAACCAAATTTCATTGAAATCGGAAAATGTTGAATTTTCCCGCCTTTTTTGGCGGCCATTTTGAAAATGGCGGTCAAGGAATAATTTTCAACACCGGATTTGAACTCGCAACATCAAGATCTATTTGGAAACCAAATTTCATTGAAATCAGACAATGTTGAATTTTCCCGCCTTTTTTTGGTGGCCATTTTGAAAATGGTGGTCAAGATCAGTTTTGAAGTCGCCACAGTATTGCAAACATTTCATCAATTTACACTTAACCTTCATCTTCTATAGTTTTGGAAATAATAGCTGAAAAATACGAAAATTTAAAAAATTCGGTGAAAAAAGGGCAATAACTCCTACTAGGGTTTATGGATTTTCTTCAAAATTGCACAGTGGGGAGATCTCATCATGCTGATCATTTTTACTCCATGTCAGATTTTTGATATCTGTAACGGTTTTCCAGTTATTAGCCAAAAACTGCAATTTACCCCTATGTTCTATTTTTAGCAATGGCGGCCATGTTTTTTGACCGGCCAACTAATCGAAAATAACTTTGAGAAGCCATACCCTGGTGATGATTCAGGCCAAGTTTGGTTGCATTTGGCCCAGCGGTTTCAGAGGAGAAGATTTTTGAAATTGTTGACGGACAGACGACGGACGACAGACGACGGAGCATAGTGATGGCAATAGCTCACATGGCCGTTCGGGCCAGGTGACCTAAAAAAGACCAGAAAACCTATATTTTACCAAAATATTCTCTAAGTCAAAGGCCCATAACTCCGTCCAAAATAAATTGACCGGAACCAAACTCAAACTTGATCTGTAACCCATAGTGGTAGACTCACGTGGCAAATATAAGCTTCATATCTGAAACGGTTTAGAAAAAATGTCTGGAAAACCTATATTTTACCAAAATTTTCTCAGTCAAAGGCCCATAACTGCGTCCAAAATTAATTGACCGGAAGCAAAGTCGAACTTCATCTGTAACTTAGCTCAATATATGGAACAGTTTAGGAAACTGATATTTTACCGAAATAGTCAAAGTCCTAGTCGGCCATAACTCCGTCCAAACTCATAATTGTTGACTCACATACCATGTATTAACTCAATATATGGAACGGTTTAGAAAAAAAGTCCGGAAAACTGATATTTTACCGAAATAGTCAAAGTCCAAGTCCCATAACTCCGTCCAAACTCAGTTGACCGGAACCAAACACGAACTTCATCTGTAACTCATGATGGTAGACTCACGGTCAAATATTAGGTCAATATGTGGAACGGTTTAGAAAAAAAGTCCAGAAAACTGATATTTTAACAAAATAGTCAAAGTCCAAGTCCCATAACTCCGTCCAAAGTCAGTGGACCGGAACCAAACACGAACTTCATCTGTAACTCATGATGGTAGACGCACATACCAAATATTAGGTCAATATGTGGAACGGTTTAGAAAAAAGTCCAGAAAACTAATATTTTACCGAAATAGTCGAAGTCCAAGTCCTTTAACTCCGTCCAAACTCAGTGGACCGGAACCAGACACGAACTTCATCTGTAACTCATGATGGTGGACTCACATACCAAATATTAGCTCAATATGTGGAACGGTTTAGACAAAAAGTCCGGAAAACTTGAGTGTGACGGACTGACGGACTGACGGATGGACTGACTGACTGACGGACTGACGAAGTGCAAACCTAAAGTCCCCTTCGGCGATGCCGGTAGGGGACTAAACATCGACATTTTATCGGGTAGTTTTGTCAAAATATTCATCCAGTTACAAAACCTTTGCCGATAAAATGATAAAATACTACAAATAGAAAAAAGAAGGGAAACGGGGCATGTGTCAAAGAGACAACGACCCAAAGGGGAGTAATAACAACTCAAAGCCACCATAAGATCTTCAATGAACGGTGAGAAAACCCCACACCCAACGGCAGGTCGGAGTCGGCCCCTGAACAAAGTGCAATCAAGTCCAGCGAAATAAACATCATCCCAGACTCCTATAGACACAAAGTAAACTAACCAGAAAAAGGACAAGACACACAAAGGCTTAATAAATTCCTGACTTAGGACAGGCGCAAACCCGCCGCGGCGGGGTTAAACTAGTTTTATTGGATCAAACCTTCCCCCCACAGCCAAAACGATAAATCAAAAAACAATCGTAACAACATTTAAATTCAGTTGGCAACAGGACTGAGTCAATTGTGAAAAATGAAACTGAAAGAACTAAATATACGGACAAAAACATGAAATCACAAGAGACTACTAACAGTTAACTGACATGCCAGCTCCAGACCCATCACCAACTGACAAAGTAAGTTATGTACCCTCAGTATACAGCTTCCACCAAGATCCTTTCCTGTGAGGAGTTTAGAATAATGATTTCATTTATATACCGGAATACATAACCCGTGTTCATGCAATACAGATTTTAGAAATTTAGAATGTGTGTAGTTAAATTGCAAAGACTGCAAAATATGTTTTTGAAGCTGAAAATTTCTGATAAGTCGAGAATGAAATGTATGTCGAATTTCCCGCTCAACTTTTGGAGAATTTGAAACCCCACTTCAATAAATACAAATCTAAAATACAAAATGAATGATGATAAACAAGTAATCGGTCTTTTGACAGCTGATGTATTGTAAAATATTATCCCGCTCGCCAGAATATGAAGCTTGAGGCTCGTTCGCTACGCTCACTCGCCCCTGTGCTTCATATTCTGGCTCACGGGCTGATATTTTACGATTCATATCTGTCAAGGGCCCGAGAACATATATTTAGTTGAACATTGAACGTTTATATTATTTATCAATACGGAAGGAACAACTTTTTACTGGGTATACGTGATGCGTTATTCCCTTCCAATTCCGTTGTGCTTTTACATTGATCCTTCGTTTTATGCAATCAATCTTTCTCTGACCATGGAGTTTTTTATTGACAATCCACTGTCGTCCTTTAAGAGTAACTGTTTAGATATAAGGACATGCGCATTATGGGTTATGTATTCCGGTATATACATGAAATCATTATTCTAAACTCCTCACAGGAAGGGATCTTGGTGGAAGCTGTATACTGAGGGTACATGACTTACTTTGTCAGTTGGTGATGGGTCTGGAGCTGGCATGTCAGTTAACTGTTAGTAGTCTCTTGTGATTTCATGTTTTTGTCCGTATATTTAGTTCTTTCAATTTCATTTTTCACAATTGACTCAGTCCTGTTGCCAACTGAATTTTACTGTTGTAACAATTGTTTTTTTTATTTATCGTATTGGCTGTGGGGGGAAGGTTTGATCCAATAAAACTAGTTTAACCCCGCCGCGGCGGGTTTGCGCTTGTCCTAAGTCAGGAATTTATTAAGCCTTTGCGTGTCTTGTCCTTTTTGCGGTTAGTTTACTTTGTGTCTATAGGAGTCTGGGATGATGTTTATTTCGCTGGACTTGATTGCATTTTGTTCAGGGGCCGACTCCGACCTGCCGTTGGGTGTGGGGTTTTCTCACCGTTCATTGAAGATCTTATGGTGGCTTTGAGTTGTTATTACTCCCCTTTGGGTCGTTGTCTCTTTGACACATTCCCCGTTTCCCTTCTTTTTTCTATTTGTAGTATTTTATCATTTTATCGGCAAAGGTTTTGTAACTGGATGAATATTTTGACAAAACTTCTCGATAAAATGTCGATGTTTAGTCCCCTACCGGCATCGCCGAAGGGGACTTTAGGTTTGCACTTCGTCAGTCCGTCAGTCAGTCAGTCCGTCCGTCAGTCCGTCAGTCCGTCACACTCAAGTTTTCCGGACTTTTTGTCTAAACCGTTCCACATATTGAGCTAATATTTGGTATGTGAGTCCACCATCATGAGTTACAGATGAAGTTCGTGCTTGGTTCCGGTCCACTGAGTTTGGACGGAGTTAAAGGACTTGGACTTCGACTATTTCGGTAAAATATCAGTTTTCCGGACTTTTTTTCTAAACCGTTCCACATATTGACCTAATATTTGGTATGTGAGTCTACCATCATGAGTTACAGATGAAGTTTGTGTTTGGTTTCGGTTCACTGACTTTGGATGGAGTTATGGGACTTGGACTTTGACTATTTTGTTAAAATATCAGTTTTCTGGACTTTTTTTCTAAACCGTTCCACATATTGACCTAATATTTGGTATGTGAGTCTACCATCATGAGTTACAGATGAAGTTCGTGTTTGGTTCCGGTCCACTGAGTTTGGACGGAGTTATGGGACTTGGACTTTGACTATTTCGGTAAAATATCAGTTTTCCGGAGTTTTTTTCTAAACCGTTCCATATATTGAGTTAATACACGGTATGTGAGTCAACAATTATGAACTACAGATGAAGTTCGTGTTTGGTTTTGGTCCACTGAGTTTGGACGGAGTTATGGCCGACTAGGACTTTGACTATTTCGGTAAAATATCAGTTTTCCGGATTTTTTTTCTAAACTGTTCCATATATTGAGCTAAGTTACAGATGAAGTTCGAGTTTGGTTCCGGTCAGTTGATTTTTGGATGCAGTTATGGGCCTTTGACTGAGAAAATTTTGGTAAAATATAGGTTTTCCAGACTTTTTTTCTAAACCGTTTCAGATATGAAGCTTATATTTGCTACGTGAGTCTACCACTATGGGTTACAGATCAAGTTTGAGTTTGGTTCCGGTCAATTTATATTGGACGGAGTTATGGGCCTTTGACTTAGAGAATATTTTGGTAAAATATAGGTTTTCTGGTCTTTTTTAGGTCACCTGGCCCGAACGGCCATGTGAGCTATTGCCATCACTATGCTCCGTCGTCTGTCGTCTGTCCGTCAACAATTTCAAAAATCTTCTCCTCTGAAACCGCTGGGCCAAATGCAACCAAACTTGGCCTGAATCATCACCAGGGTATGGCTTCTCAAAGTTATGTTCGATTAGTTGGCCGGTCAAAAAACATGGCCGCCATTGCTAAAAATAGAACATAGGGGTAAATTGCAGTTTTTGGCTAATAACTCGAAAACCGTTACAGATATCAAAAATCTGACATGGGATAAAAATGATCAGCATGATAAGATCTCCCCACTGTGCAATTTTGAAGAAAATCTGAAAACCCATCCCGGAGTTATAGCCCTTTTTCCGTTAAATTTTCAAAATTTTTGCATTTTTTATTTTTTATTTCAAAAGGTGTAACAGATAGCGGTCAAGTGTAAACTGCAAAAATGTTCAGCATATCAAGATCTCCTTGCCCTGAAATTTTGAAGAAAATCCATAAACCCTTGTAGGAGTTATTGCCCTTTTTTCACCGAATTTTTTTAATTTTCGTATTTTTCAGCTGTTATT
>MJUU01016491.1:20911-32951 GCA_002080025.1 Modiolus philippinarum | reverse complement strand
AGAAAACGAGATTTCAGACACAACAGGAACCTAAACTGAAGTTTGTGAAAAACAACATTTTATGAAAAGTTAAGTATGTGTATAGTCTAAAATCCATAATATACATTGCTTGATACATTGTAGTATTACACACAAACTGATAAGATATGGCTGAGAACAGAAGTCTTACAGAACTTTTTTTCTCATTAAACCATGCAGAGGGACCATAATATATTGATTTTCATGAAGTTCTCAGTCAATTTCTTATGTTTTTTTCAGGGCTAGCTCGTCGAATAAATTATCTCATCTTACTGTTGGAATTTTCGACACCTTGACAAAGCTGAAACTTCTGTGAGTATTAGAATTTTTCTTAAAGTTTACGACGAAGACCAACAACAAAAGTATTGTCCCCATGAACGGTACGATGTAAACAACGAAAAGATATTGAGCAAATGCACACGAGACAAAGTCTCTACTAAAACATGATAAACCAAGCAATGGAACAACGCTTTTACCGATACTTCATATTGAATTAACAATATAGGTAATGGAGTAAATGTACATGAGACGAAGTCTCTACAAAATACATCATTAAACAACGCGTTTTTTATTGTTCTTCATCTTGAAATCACTTTGAGGCCTTCAACAATGAGCTATGCTCATACCTCATAGTAAGTGTAAGACTGTCCCCTAGCACCAGTAGAGCGGAATCCGTTGCTCAATTTAAAGCAACGCTACACACATGTATTCCTGATGTCACTCTCAATTTCACTAGAGTTCACACTGTGAACGCGTTTATTTTGATTGTTGTGATTTCTATTTCAGTGCTTTGTATCTGTCCAACGTCATTGTTTTTTTTGTCTAACGTCATTGTTTTCTATAATCTATTTCTGGCCATGTCTTTGGACTTCGCTTTTTGTAAATTCCACTCCTTTTTTCCTTCGGTATTCTACTGCCGTTGCTTCGTCATTGATGCTGTATTGTAAACAAACTTAAATCTATCGCCAAAATGCTCTTATAATTGCTGTCATTTCGTTGTATTCATTATGTATACCCTGACAAATGACCTTGCACCTGTCTCATCATCGACGCTGAACTGCACGTGTGAACTTTGTCCATACACAAAATATCATATCTATCAAGAGTTACTCTCGACTATCAAAGATTGCATTTTGGTGCTTAATAAAGCGGCGGTAGTTTTACTGAATCAACTTAAGTTAAGGCAATACAAAAATAATTTATTGGTTCTCCGGCCACAGGCCCTTGTGTAGCGAATGAGTTGGAAGATGTGAAAATTATATGGTGGCGCTGTTAGAATGTTGCTACAAAGAAAAGAGAAGTTGAATGTTGAAAAGTAAATTGATCGCATTAATCACACAGCCTACGTACAGCCTCTGTTGTCAATTTCAAGATGAAGTTCAAATAAAAGTGACAACAAAAGTCCGAATCGATCAAAGAAAGAGACCAGTAAGGAAAATCCGTATAACATTCGACTGAATCAGGAAACACAATCCAACACAGAACATTTTTTGGCAAGACGTCATATTCCCGACTTGAAACGGGCATTTTATAAATAAAATGGTGGGTTAAACCAGGTTAAATGATAAATCAACCTCCCGCTGTTAAAGGGGGCCGATGAGGGAGTGTCTATAGTAACTTTAATTTCGAGCTGTTTTTGATAGAAGAGATAACGAAAATCACCCAACCAAGGGTTGTTTAGTGATAGAATATCATCTACATAACGGAAGCTAAATTTAAAAGATGATGCTATTTTATTATCATCTTGAAGAAGCCATTCGATTTATTCATCAACCAACTTGAAAAAGTGACCACTTGATTTGAATCAGCTCTTCCAGTTCTTTTCATTCCCTCTATTGAACTAGAATTACTGCTTTTGTGTCCCCACGAGGAAAAAACGGGGATATATTGTTTTACACCTCTCCGTCCGCCCGTCTGTCCGTCTTCCATTCATCCGTCCATCCGTCCGCCCCTTCGAGGTGGAAACATTGTTGATTGCGCAACTCCTCCTGCAGTTTTTATACTAGACAGTTTTTTTCATCTTGTAGACCCTTTGAAAATGAAGATGTGTATGTGATTAGGATTTTTGATTTTTGTGCATTTTTGTCAAAAAATACACATTGTTGAACTAAGTCATTTTATAGAGGGCACATACTTTGTCTTTGCAGTTTTAATGCTATGGAGTGTTTTTTGTAATTTTCAGATCATTTGTACCTATATCGAAGATGTGCATGTGGAAAGGATTTTGATTGTGTTAATTGTTTTGTCAAAAATATACATTGGTGAACTTAGTCTTTTTTGTTTTCATAATAAAGGGAACATATTTTGTCCACGCAAGTTCTCCTACTGTTTTGACGATAAGCATCATATTTGTCTTACAGACACAAATATCATTAGTAAGAAATCTCAATTTTATCCAACCTTTAGTTTTTACTTCATCCTCTAGTTTATTATTTTTTTCAAGCACTCTAAGACATTCGGATATCCATGTTATCTTTAAAGCTTATTATTACACCTTATATTGTTCATTTAATATTTCCACATTTTGTGTATCCCTTTTGAAGGCATCTTTACAACAATCCACTTCAAAGCCTCCCGGCAAGCCTTTTCAGCAAATTGAAATCACTAGAAATGTTGTGAGTATAATTTTATCTTTTGATGTCAACACAAATAATCAATGAAGGGATATAGAATAAATACGATAAAAGGGAGAACAGGAAAAAACTACAATGACTGAAAATTATAATTACCTGCCACAATCTGCTAGGGAACTACACAAGAAAAACACAAATAAGACAAAAGGCAAATAACGATAGGAACTCGGGACTGCCGGACTTGGTACCGGCACTAGCAAAAGCCATCCGTAGGGTTAAACCGGTTAAATACACATTACAGAAAGTCTCTATAGATACATGTTAAAAAGCATTTTGAATACATTATATAAGCATTGCATCGTTTTTTGTCAAAGTTGTTTTCTATGCTTTTGAAAAATATTTCTTAAAATGAATTTCATGTACCGGTACATGTACAAATATATATTATAAAAGCAATACAAAATCAAACAACTGGACATTTTCTTAGTGTATTCGTATTATTTTACATGTAATCACCATGACAATGCAACCAGATTCTTCAAAGTATTAACAAAAGACTCATTTCTCTGACAAAGGAAGTTCACATCACTTATTTATATCAACGTAGACTAATATCGATAGTATCATCTATTATATTTTTTTTATAAATCTGCACATGTGAATGTAAAAATAGTTTTATGAACTAAATAAAATCATAGATTACAAAATCTAGCGGAATTTCCCCTTCTCAATACTGTTTTTCTATACTTTATCTTAGTCACTTACGAGTAAATTCTGCTTGGGAATTGTTAACCCCAGAGGATAATAAGTAACCAATTCAGTTGCAAGTACTTTGGTACTGGCTCGAAAACCAATTTTATTTGAAAACTTTTTGTTTCAATAACGCATCTTTTGCTAAATGGATCCAATTAATATATCCACCAGAACTAGAAATTAAAGAAACGACAGAGACGACTAGATCCAAATAATTTTTTGACTTACATCTCGAATTTGACGAAAATGTTCATCTCAGTACTAAGATTTACGACAAAAGGGGCGATTTTAATTTCAAAATTATTAATTTCTCCACTTTTGAGAGTAATATTCCAGCTTTTCCTGCTTACGGAGAGTATGTTTCACAGTTCATTCGTAAGACGAGAGCTAGCACAAATTATACAGACTTTCTCAATAGACATAGTTATCTCCGTGTCCGCCTTGTCAATCAAGGCTTCAAAAATTCCGTCTCCGTACGATCATCAAAAAAGTTCTCTAATGGATATCAGTCTCTAATGGCAAAATTTGGAGTTTCGGTCCGAACTCTGATTCAAAATTATTTTTTACTTAGTACTGGGATGATCATTTCTTTTAACTTTCTACGATTTTTCAATAGCAATTGCTGTTGAGTTGCTATTGGACACTACCGCAATGGAAGGGGAGGTTTGGCATGCCATAAAACCTGTTAAGGTAGATAGACAGTAATATTATAGGATATCCATGATATTTTGTTGTAAGTCGGCACAATTGAAGAACCAATCCTACTTACCCGAAATCTGTAATAAAAAGTATGGGTCACCATGCATGCTTTTTCTAGAATTGAGGTCAAATTTTGCTATTTTTAGCCCTTTTTCACCATAATTTACATAGAATGCACGGGGAAAGTATGGAAAGGAAATTTTTAGCTTAATGGAAATGAACTTTTTATCCATGAGAATTTGATGTATTTTTGTGAACAGGTAGTTTATGCTGTAATTTGTTGGTTACAATAATTGAATGTATATGTCACCATGCTTTCCACGGAGATATTTTGCAAAGTTTCCGGATCAAACATTGTTCACGGGAAAAGAGAGTTAATTCGCGGCAAACTAAACAAAATGTGACGTTTCACATTTGTCATTCAATTATGACGTCACAAATGAAAAGCCGTCATATTACTTTTCCGGCACGAAAATCAGACCTACCCCGTATCCGGCTCTTTATTTTTCTAATGCGCCATTGAAATGCGCAGAGCAACAGTGTCTATCTATCTTAAACAAACCATTTCTTTTGAAATGCCTGTACAAAGTCAGGACCATTGCGGTCGATAATTTTTCCGGTCGTTTCTACCTCATTTGCCTTTTTTTTCTCATTTACTTCGGCTCTTGGCAACTCTGATCGGTAAATTTGTTATTACCCCCATTTGCTGCACAGCCACTCCAGCAGAAAAGCATAAACGAACAAAAGCAAACACATAAACGAAAGAAAAGAGGGTAGATAAAAAGCGTGTACACAATCAATGTTGGACTGATGGTATGAAAATTCAATGACGCGTGATAAACTAACAATTCATCGTAGCATTGAAAGAATTATTTATACAATTTCTCAGTCCAAACTATAGACAGTATGGACAGTACAGTTCAGCTAAAAATTGAATGGTCAGTTATGAACTTCTGTTCAATTTTAGTTCATCCTTTAAGGGGCTGTGTATTGTTGACATGGTAGTTGTAATGTTTATAACATGTTTTCTTTCAATATGTTCAACTGAGTTCCCAGATGTATGAATCTAGTGCGTCGACAAGGTAAGCGTCTACATCTGGATATGCATCCCAATCATGTCTGAAATGCATTTTTGAAATTTGGTGGTAGCCAGGGAGATGTGAAGTCCGATAGTTCAGGTGGAAATACTCTACCCCGGATCTTTCGTAGTGCGAATATTTTTTACCAGCAGACTAGGTTTCTTATGCTAAGCGGCGAGCTTTCTTTGACCCATCTACCTAAATACGTTCTGTCACATTTTTTTTCTTTTTCGAGATAGTGGTCTTGGAGTTAGTAGTCTACCTGTATTGGGTTTTGTGTCTTTTGTGTTATTTGTGTTTTCCTTTGTCGATCCCTGGTAGATTGTGGCATTTGATTGTAATTTTCAGACATTGTAGATGTTTCCTGTTATCCACCTTTTTTACATTTGCAATATCTAAATGAACGAAAATTTTATCAAGTCTAAGGAGTATCCCCAAATAGCTATATCCTTATCTGATTTTGGCTTTCCTATTAAAATTCTCTTTTGTAATTTGTTCCTTATCAGAATTTCATATATGTTTCGGTTTATGTCGAATAAGACAATTTTATACATTTAACTTATGCTATATTATACCCCTACTCGTGAGTGGTTGGTATATTGGAACACCCTTGTCCGTCCGTCCGTCAGTCATTCCATCCTTCCGTCCATCCGTCCTTCCGTCAGTCCGTCCGAAGATTCGTCGTAATTTTCTTACCTACTGCTCGACCGATTTATTTCAAATTTAATATCTGAATTCTATATATAGGGATCATGTGACGTTTGCAATTTTGGTCACCCAATGATATCAGCTTTCTGATTGCATTTATTGAACATAGTGAACATTTCCGTCGCATTTTTCTCACCTACTGCTTGGCCGATTCATTTCAAATTTCGTATTTGACTTCGTAAATAGAGGGAATGCTTTGTATGCCATTTTGGTCACCCACGATATCAACTTCCTGTTTTGAGGGACTTAGCGATATTTTCCTTTATAGAACTTATTGAAAATTTTCGTCCCTCTTTTCTGAACTACTTCTGACCGTTGTATTCAATTTTTGTTATTTGTTTTATTTCTTGTAACTTTAAAGACTGGTATATTAATTACAGAATTTAGCAAACCCTAGGACCGAGTAAAAACTGCAATGCATTACCTACAGTCATAAGCAATAGGCAGATTGGTCCAGTTTGAAAATAATAAGATAAAAATCATGATTAAAAATTTCAATAATTGTACTTTTGACGCGGACTTAAGTCAAAAACAAAAACGCTGGTATTTAGATTTGCAGTAGAGTCATGAGATATGAGATGTTGAATTACTAAGTACTTTAATTTATATGTTTTCGCGTGTATTCATTTTCGCGGAAAAATAATAACCGCAAAATCTGTGAAAGTATTTACACCGTGAAAATAAAATACAATAACAGCAATAATGTCAGAACGTGACTACATACAACAAAAACCAATTTATTAAGTTATTCTTAGAATCCATCCTATTGGAGGCCTTGTGATCCAAGCTGAAAACATGATTTAATAAATTGGGAAACAAATGACGAAGCAAAAAAAAAAGCAGACAAGGACAATGGAAACAAGAAGAAGGAGACAAAAAGATAAAAACTAACCATAGATTGATATTTTAAAGTATTAAAGAGAGTTTTAAACTGAGCACCATTCATGCGCTTCTACAAAAATGGAATTCACTATCATGGTATTGTTGGCGGAATGATTTTTGAAGTCCTATAATTGATAAATGTTAATACATATCCTACTTTTACTGGGCAACCATGCAGACTATTGAACTTTTTCAGCACACTTCAGTTCTTAAAGGTAGATAATTTGCATAGAAAATTTCGGCATTATTTAAAATTAGTTAAGTGGCCCCAATTTTTACCTTGCAAATCGGAGCAAGTATATTAGCTATTAATGTACGAATTTTGAAATTCGTCTTTCTTATGTAACCTAAAATAAATTAATGTTTTGTTTAAGTTTGCTACTTTTCCTCATTTTTCAACAAAGATAGCTAATTTTTACATGACAGATTTCATGCCTACATGGCCGATGATTCACAATTTTTTTGTTTTGAAATCAAAAAGTGTAAGTTATGAAAATATTAGAAAATTCTTTCTGACAGTTTTTAGACGCCAGTACCACCTTAATATGACTATAATTGAAATAATGAGTATTTCTTGTCCTCAACAGAGTAATACCAGTGATGTGTGAATGTTCAGATAATCAGGCGTCAGTTCTCCCATTTATTCTGACTGCTCCATTTACTGTATCGGTTGTACACAATTTCGAAAATTTCAACGAGGAATGGATTAATCTGACAAATGCCTGTGACTGTAAGTTTTGGTCTTTTATGAATTCAAGAATGTTCGCCGGTCAAATTTGAAACAGAAAGGATTTAAGATGAATGTAAATTTTTTTTAGAAAACTGAGAAAAGGTTATTTCAGCTAAAAGAAAAAGATAGCTTGCTGATCAAGTTTTTGAGATATCATTGATTAAATATTTTGGCGGAAACTGTAATCAGGATGTGTAAAATAAATTGTCAAACAAAATATGGATGCCCTTTGGCAAAAAATGATAATGATTTTGAATGGTTAAACCAGAAAAGTCAGAAAATCTAACAGAAATACAAAAACGTGACCGGCGAGCATCCTTAAAGGAATAACCTCTCTTCAGAGACATTATATTCTAATGATATTTAAAGCATAAAGTGAATCAGAAAAATTAAAACGGATGCTTATATGGAAGAGTATAATATATTGCTTTATTTCGATAGTACAGTATCCCTAAGTTAGAACTGTACTGACTATTACAGATGCATAATCTATTTTTGTGAATTTTCTGATATGTATCTAAGAAATTATATATTTTATTGTTACATATTTAAAAAAAATAAGAAAATGAAAAAAATCAAACCGGAAGTACTAATTTGTAATCCTAATTAGGTAACGCAGCGAATTTCACACTTTCTAATTTTTGCTTTTTACTCTTATGCTCTTAAATTTGATTAATCTGTACCGAAGGGACATGAATGACCAACCATTAAATCAGCATTTCATAACTCGCAAGTGACCTGAAATCTTATTACTATAAGATTTTAGCATCTGCAACGTGGTCTGTTTGTTCTATCGAGTGAAACAAGCACGGTTGTCTTGTCCGTAATTACATGTACAGGCAAAGCTATCAAAATAGTCCGGTACATTGGTACTGGAAATACTGACATGGCTTGGTCTAATGAGAAACCAAAGTCAGATTTATCTCTTCATTATTCCAGGTGGCGCACAAGTCAGTCAGGTCCTTATCAGCTTCCTGCTGGTCAGTTAATACATTGTTTACACATAGATTATCTAAAGCAGTCATAGATTGCTTTATGTTTTATCAAACTACGTCTAATCAATTACATTTAATGAACTTCGTGATCTTTAAAAAAAAAACTTTTTAAAAATACTGTTTTGAGAAAATTATTTTATAAAGATTATATTAGTATTCATTTCATTGAATGAAATTG
Source organism: Modiolus philippinarum (assembly GCA_002080025.1). Classification (NCBI taxonomy): domain Eukaryota; kingdom Metazoa; phylum Mollusca; class Bivalvia; order Mytilida; family Modiolidae; genus Modiolus; species Modiolus philippinarum. Next base: position 24,336 of record MJUU01016491.1, on the reverse strand, counting down.
TACTGTTTACAGTGAATAAAAACATATAAAATATTGAAATATTTTCTCCTTTGCTTTTCTGTACTATTGAATCTGTTGTCAAACAAATGATTTGAATATGTTTTAAAACATTAGTTTTAACGTCAGAAATAAAAGACACAGTCATGTTTTTAAACACTCTCATATCTATTTTAAACAACTATTTGTACATTTTCTGAAATTACAAAGCATAACACATATAAATGTGATTTTGCTTTCAAGCTTTTTTCGGTTATATGCAGTGGTACCTTCAATATCTTGAACGTTTTTTTTCAAGTCTTATGATTCTTTCATTATGGACCCTTTACTTGATAACGATCTATCAAAGTAGGTTGGAATAACAAAATACCGAACTTACTGTAAATTTACTTTTTGCATTTGGCCATTTCAACAATTAATGTCTCAACATTGCAGATAAAATACTAGTATTAACATTTTTAGCTCACCTGAGTGTGAGTTTTTGCCATCTCTTGGCGTCCGTCATCCGGCGTCCGTCGTCTGTTAACTTTTCACATTTTCATCTTCTCCTCTGAAACCACTGAAGCAAATTCAACCAAACTTTACAGGAATGATGCACTAAAGGTCCTTTACAAAGATTACTCATTTTGTTCCGATCCGATAAAAAACATGGCCGCCATCGCGGAACTTAGGTTTAACATTGGACCCTATGAGAAAAATCACATTTTCATCTTCTGCTCTGAAACCACTGAAGCAAATTCAACCAAACTTTACAGGAATGATTTACAAAGATAGATCATTTTGTTCTGATCCGATAAAAAACATGGCCGCCAGCACGGAACTTAGGTTTAACATTGGACCCTATGGGAAAATCACATTGTCATCTTTTGCTCTGAAACCACTGAAGCAAATTCAACCAAACTTTGCAGGACTGATGTACTAAAGGTTCTTAAAAAAGATTGCTCAATGGGTTTTGATCGGATAAAAAACATGGCTGCCTGTGCGGAACATCGTTTAACATTTGGACCCTAAGGGAAAATCACATTTTCACCTTCTCCTCTGAAACCACTGAAGTATATTTAACCATAATTAACAAGAATGGTGTACTAAAGATCCTTAACAAAGATAGTTCATTTTGTTTAGATCTGATAAAAACATGGCCGCCAGAGCGGAACTTAGGTTTAACATTAGACCCTATGGGAAAAATCACATTTTCATCTTCTCTGAAACCACTGAAGCAAATTCAACCAAACTTTACAGGAATGATGTATGGAAGGTTCTTTACAAAGATTGCTCATTTCGTTCCAATCTGATAAACAACATGGCCGCCATGGCCAGTGCGGAACTTAGGTTCAACATTGGACCCTATGTGAAAAATCACATTTTCATCTTCTGCTCTGAAACCACTGAAGTAAATTCAACCAAACTTTACAGGAATGATGTACTAAAGGTTCTTTACAAAAATTGCTCATTTTGTTCCGATCCGAAATAAAACATGGCCGCCATCGCGGAACTTAGGTTTAACATTGGACCCTATGGGAAAATCACATTGTCATCTTCTGTTCTGAAACCACTGAAGTAAATTCAACCAAACTTCACAGGAATGATGTACTTAAGGTCCTTAACAAAGATTTTCATCTTCTCCTCTCCATTGTAACAAATTCAACCAAACTTTACAGGAATGATGTACTAAAATATCCCTGACAAATATTGCTCATTTCATTCCGATATGGCAAAAAACATGGCCTCCACTGCAGAACATAGTTTACATCAGAGCATGGTATGAGAAAGCCATCCTTTTCATCATCTTCTCTGAAAATATTCAAACAAATTTAACTAAAAGTATGGAAGGTTCTTTGCAAAAATTACTCATTTCAATAGGATCAGACAAAAACATGGTTGCTAAAGGAGAACATAGCTAAATATTAGACCCATTGGTAATAAACATATTTTTGGTCATGCATGGCATAGAAGCATTTTGTCAGGCGATACAGGCTCAGTCTCTGAGCCTCTAGTTTTATTTATTTCTAAATCCTATCATTTCTAGGAGGTTATCCCCTCCCAACCCTGCATCTACCAAATAGTTTTGATCTTAAACTACATCGTTGTCCAAGAGAGTATACTCCGGACAGCATTCTTTTTTTTTACCTTTCACTAGGGTGATTTTATCTATTAAAATAGAATTTATTTAAAACATTTTTTCTATCAAAATCAATACAGGGATCATACAGTGACGTGCCAATAGTATTGCAACAAGTGAAATGTTCCTTTGCTTTTTTTTTTTGTTTTAAAAAATTCTATAGAATTCACTTCTGGAGCGAATTTCATAAAATTTGCATTCTTAACAAGCTTGACATGTATTTTTGGAATAATTTTAAAATCTTTAGTTTTCAAACTGCTACGATTTAAACATAAGCAGAAAATTTAGTGTCAAAATTTACTATATATCTATTGTAAATTATGACGTTTCCTTGTCAAGTCGTATTAAAAAGCTAACTGGTAACCCTAAAATTATTTCTAAATTACTGTATAAAGAAAACATATGTCAAGCTCTTTTTATCGAGGGAAATTTTATGAAAATCGGTCTAGAGCCTGATTTAACAAGAAATGCACAGGAAAATTTCACTTGCAATTGGCATGTCACTGTATAAATGTTAAGAAAAACTGCTTTACAAAGCAGCAATAAAAATGAATACAACTCTTCAATATATATACTGTTTAAGAAGAAATCAAAGGTTTATTACTGTACTCAACCCCCCCCCCCCCATTCCCGCATATATTTTTTGTTTGAAAACAAATTAAAGTAAGCAATTAATGGATTAATTAATATACTAGTTATAGTATAACTAATTGACCGTCGTGAATATCAATAAAAAATGTCACGAGTGCCGAACAACGCAGAAGGATTTAACGAGTTGCAGAACTTGTTATGCAATTAATTAATGGATTAATTAATATACTAGTTATAGTATAACTAATTGACCGTCGTGAATATCAAGAAAAAATGTCACGAGTGCCGAACAACGCAGAAGGATTTAACGAGTTGCAGAACTTGTTCTGCAACGAGTTAAATCCACTGCGTTGATCGACACGAGTGACATTGTTATTGATATTCATGACGGCCGATTAGTTATGCTTTTTATTATATAGATTTTCTACTCAAAAACCGAGATTTTAGATGCGGACTATTTTTTTTCATGTCAATACGCCAGTTGTTTACTTGACGACGACATTGAAGAGACATTGTGACGTCGCTTCATTAAGACGTCATCCAGTGACTAGAAATCCTTTATTTTCACCAGTGACAATATGACATTTATTTAACTGAGAAAACTCGATAAATCACCGCTATCTATATAATAATTTGATTTTATCAATATTTAATAAAGTGGACATCAAAACATGCATTGAGCATACAAAGAGATAATGAACGTAATTACCACATGTTG
>MJUU01016491.1:0-15914 GCA_002080025.1 Modiolus philippinarum | reverse complement strand
TATATATATATATATATATATATACAACACCAGATTATTACTTATTTGCCTTGTATGATCTTATATAAATATATATATATATATATATATATATATATATATCTATATATATATAAGCTCATACAAGGCAAATAAGTAATAATCTGGTGTTGTTTTTAACTTTTCGTTTCAATGTAGGTTAATAACAGGGACTTTATTGCCAAACTGTACAAAAAAAATATTAAAAGCAAAAAATCTGATTTAAATACGTAAAACCAATCATAAGAAAATTATGTACATTGTAAAAAAGGAATGTTCTGTAATATAACCTCTCATGCATAATTATATCGACTTGAATGTAAAAATTTCATCGGATTCGCATGGTAAACGATAATCTAAACCTCTCTCTCGAAGTCAGTGTAAAAGTACACAAGGGAGGTAATAAATTACATATCAATATTTTAACAATAAACATTTTCTGCATGCATTATATTGTACAATCCCTATTGAAAACAAACTAATTGAGATTCGAAATAAATCAATATTTACAAAATTAATACAATAAGCCGTCACTGTGAAATATAACCATGCTAGCCTGGATAATTTTCATTTTCTGATTCTTCGTCTGATATTTATATGTTATCAACGACTCCATTGTTATCGTATATGTTGTGACAATTTTTGCCATATTCTCACAAACAAGCTTCAGTACAACGTAATTCAGCTGCTTTACAAGAACACCGATCTGCAAGATTTGAGGATTTGAAAGTTTGAATTGCTGCGTATTCTCTGTGGGGTAGAAGCTTATTCTGTGACCCTTTTTTGCAAATAGTTTATACCATATTTGGTTTCAAGTCGAACTTGTTGGAGATCCGTTGCAAATACGCGAGATATATTGTTCCAAATTATTTGTTATCTCATCTAAGGGGCGTATAGACAGCTAGGCTTTTGAACAATTCCCAAGGTTCGACCTCTCCCTGTTTTACAAAGCAACTTGTGTTACTGGCAACCAGCAATAACTCTAAAGACAGGAAGAGCTCTAAATAAGTTACTTCAAGCTAACCTGCAATTACTTTTGCCGCTTACTTCGCCAAATGTAACCAAATCTCAACACAAATATCAAACGAAAAGTGAACAATTAGCATGAAAACATCATCATAGATGAAGAACAACAATAAAAGCGTTGTTCCATTGCTTATTTTTACAATGTATTGGTAGAGACTTTGTCTCATTTGCATTTACTCCATATCCCTTCATTGTTAATCAGTATCCGGAGAATGAACAATAATGCGTTGAAATCTAGATAATACAACAGCTGAGGTATGAAATATCATTCGTGTATCCGCGTTCTCACTCTCAGTGCTAGACCTTCATTTAATGTCGGGAGTACCTTTGATATCAGCTCTAAGAAAAGCCGCGGCCCCAAAAGAGCACAGATTTTGACATTGCCAAAGTCTCACATTGATTCGCTTGGCAACCCTGTGCTTGAGATACGACAGTAGAAACAAGCGATTCAACTGCTGTGTTTGCCATGAGTATGACGCTGTGGCTTCTAGTACTCTGAATATGACTCTATCCCAAAAATGACATTTAGCTTTTCTTTTAGTCTATGAGGTTGATAACCCGGACTATCGACACCATTCTCAGGAAATTATTGTTTATTTTTACCAAGAAGCTTTTAAAGTTGAAACGTGGAATACTGATTAAGAAATTTAATTTGAAAAATGCTTCTTGGTATGGATCGACTAGAGAAATTTGTTTTCAGATTTCGATTCAATTATATGTTTCTTTCGGATACATATACTTGATGACATTTTTAGTGGTACTGAGCGTCAACAGCAACCACATCAACATCACTAGTAGATATGTTTTGATCTTGTTTGGCCATTTTGATCTTATCACGATCTTGACAGTCTTAGCACAATTTTCTTAAGACAGTGTAAGATTCTAAGTTGGTTTTCAAGATAATTGTTATCAAGGACGATCAAGACGTGTTAAGATAGTTTAAGATTAAACAAGATCCACTTGTTAATTACGTCCAGGAACGATCAAGACGAATTAAGTTTGCTAAGACCATACAAGATTCCGATTTGATCTTGTTTGATCTAGACAAAGTTAACACATCTTGATCGCCCTTGAATGCAGATATCTTGTTTGATCTTGATAATCTATAGGTCTTGTTTGTCCTTGAAATAACTAAATACCGAAGTTACTGTGAATTTACTTTCTGCATATGCGCATTTCGACAACTTATGTCTCATCAGTGCAGATAAAATCTAAACGTTTGGAAGACCATAAACTCAAAGATGTTTAAAAACTGATAGAGAACAAATAACCAATATGATCTAAATGAAAGAAATTATCTTGAAATACGACTTAATATCATGCACAGTCTTAACAAAACTGTGTTAAGCTTGTCAAGATCGTTATAAGATCAAAATGGCCAAACAGGATCATAACATATCTCCATGTGCATTAGAGATACACCTGACGAGGACCCAATCGCCGCATATTTCAGCACTTTTACATACGTATTCATTTTAAACAGATTGGCATGGAACTTTCCTTATTGGTCTCTTTTCAAGCTTCAATGCCTGAATGGTTGATCGATAAACACATAGACTTCGAGTCAAAATTTGCATCAGAGGATCGAGTGGAATGGCGAACATCAGGAATATTTCGCTTTTGTCCTAGCGAGACCTTTGACGATATATATTGCTCGTGCATTTTGACTTGACATTTTTCAATTGCTTAGTTAAATTTTTATAGCACACATTGTGCCATTGAAATTCTGCATTAGGTACATTTTGTTTTTCAATGTTACTTCTCAGTCCCCTTTAGAATCATCTTGATGAATGTCGATTCTTGCATTAGTTAGTTGTAGCATAGTAAAAATGCCCTGCTTTGTACCAACGATTGTACATCCGTAACAGGCAGATCCCTCGATGCAACAGAATACATATTTTGGTACAACACGTCGCTTCTTTGTCGAAGGTTGCAAGAGTTTACATTTATCTGTAATTTGCATGATTTTTTTTATCTCACGAAGCAAATATTTTTCAGTATTTGCTACTGCCCGATTACGAAAAAAATACTGGCAAAAAGTATCTTAGTCCACGCCTACTTTGTCAATCAGAATCAATGAAACAAAGAAATAAACATCTATACCGGATCGAACAAATTCTTTTACTAATCAATATTAATCAATTTCAGGATTTGTTGGAAATTAACATTCATTTTCAAAATGTGTTCTATAAAATGATTTAGTTAATTACCGATAAAAAGAATAATAGAAGTTTTGTTTTTGATACAAGAAATATTGGCTCCGATAATGGACTCGCCCACAAGGGGCTCATCCATTATTGTTCGCCAATATTTCTTGTATCAAAAACAAAACTTTCATTATTCTATATTTATCCTCTAATCTGTCTGAGGAATCCTATACTTCGAAAACTTTTGTTTGGGTATAAACAAAACAAAAACTTAAGAGATCACATAAACAAATAATCAGATCAAAACAAAACGGGACATACATATGTAATTGACAATTACACCAAACCAACGAAAAAAGTACGAAAATGAGTTGTTCCTATTCAATTAAAAAAAGAGTAAACAGAACGTAGCAAAATGAGCTACTTCGGCTCAAACTGCGCATTGTCATTAAGAAATCATACAAAATAAAAACAAATCAAAGATATTAAATGCAAAAAAAAATCGATTAGCATTTTATTTATGAGATTAAACATAGTTCCAAAAAATAAATCCTAAAATATACATCTATGGTCATTCAACTCCCTTGCTATCTGTTCACCTTCTGGAAGACCTATGGCACCACCCAATCTTCCTTGGGTCAGCTCTACCTCGCTGACACATCCCATCCATTCGGGCGCTTGTTTTATGTAGGACTTAATAAGCAATATTTTTGATACTGCAAAAATGTAGCTGACCGTAGACCCCATTCTGAATTTTAAAGCAGAGGCTTCAACTAGTTTTCCATGGTAGTTCATAAAACTACTCTTTTTGGTAAAATATGTACAACATGTATTTAAATATCTATTCACAGCAGTAACGTTACTCTTAGAACTTATACCAATATAAAACTGCTTAATATTTGAATAAAATCAGATATGATATTTTTTGCAAATTAGAAGCGACGACAAAAAAAACAAACCTTGTCTCATGAATAACATACGGATAACGGAAATATTGATAAACGCAAGGACGAAAAGCTGTATCTCGATAGAAATGATTATATATATGAAAAATATATGTTTAAATGACAGGAAAACGATTACAGAAATATTTGTTAGATAAATTATCAATTCTCCATGAACCTTGAATAGACTATTTGATCCTATGATGAACTTAATTTTTCTATATGTTGTTGTAAATGGGATATTTGGTTTCCCTTATAATATACATCGATTTCAACGGAAATATGACGAATCAAAATGAAAAAAAAATCATTATAGAGTATCTATATTGATATACTCCATTACTAAATATTTCAATGATTCAAGTCTTCAAACATAACACTTTCTGAGACCAAAAATTGGTTTATATCGATTGTTTACGTCCGAACTCAAAATTTGGCTTATCAAATTATGAAATGTGATTAACTTATTACATTTCAAATGTTTAAAGCCATTTTTAGATGACTTAAATGACAGACTATTTAAGACATAAAAAAATATGTGTAAAATAACGTCATCACTTTACAAGCCAATAAAATCTTCCTGCATGGGAACTCTTTAACTCATCTGATGGAATGTTGAAATATAAGTATTTTTGTGTGCGAATACCTAAAAAAAATTGCCGTTACTGTTATACCTGTCAGTACAACGAACTATTTTTTTCAAAATCTTCCATTCGGGGACTATACATATGGATTACACATTACAATGGTGGTCCTGGTCCTTCAGTCATGCATAAACGATCACTTTAGAACAAGCAATTAATAAACATACGTTGTGTGTAGTTTAAGACTTGATTTATTTTCCCTGTTTCAAATCTATTTTGATTGTTTCATGGCTGCCAATGTCAACTAACTGAAAAAAAATACTGGTTGATTTTTCTTATGGATTTTTCAGTTGTAATGGCTACTACTGCGATTTATGTGTAGATTCAAACATGCATAGAGCTTGCTACACATGTTGATAGATTCGAGTTGCTTCACTTTTTCCTCTCATTATTTTAATCGCATTTGCAGACTATTCTATGCTAGATTGTTTTTTTCAGGTACGTTTGCTTCGATCGTCAATATTTTGATCAGCAAAATGGATCAAAGTTAAAGAAAACCGAATAATCAATGCCAAAGCCGTAAAATAATATGATTTGAGTACTGACCAATAAAAACCAGGGAAAGGTCATATTACTAATTCATATCGGCTTCCAGCATCAAATTCTATTTATGATTCATTAATATCAATTCGACAAAGTGGCTGAATCATATGAAAATTGTCTTCACATGTGATAAAAACCACTTTATAAGAAATAAAAAAAAATGTATGACATTTTATCGCTAATTTGCTTGATTTTCAATTGTTCCGGAGCGACGATAATTCTGCGCTGATATGAACATATTATCGTCAATCTCTATGGAACGTTAGCAACAGCGTATTAATATGACGTCGCGTGACGTTTCGTAAAAAAAATAATCCTATCAAAAAACGTTACATTTAACTAAAAATTACATGTTTGACCTAAAAAAAAATATTTCAATAGAAAAAGAAACATATATCTGGTGTATATTAATAACATAATTAGCGATAAAAATACTATTTGTAATTTGTTTTGATCGGATGGATTTCTCAGCCCGTATTGCATCTTGTGCTTCGCACTCGATGCAATACAAGCTGAGAATTCTATACTCGCAAAACAAATTACTAATAGTATATATATATCAATGTTTTAGTAATTGACATATAGCAAGATGGCATTTATATTGTATGTCTAGCTATAAAAAAATGAAAACCAATACAGTTCTAAGAACCTTTTGCCAGTTAATTCTTATGTTTGTTGACAACCTTGATTATGAACAAAAAAATACACATTGATGTGGCATTGTTCGACATTAAGCAATGAATTCCGCTCTAACCGGTGCTGGGGTGCTTGAATATGAGCATATTTCATTGTTGAAAGATGAACAACAACAATAAAAAGCGTTGTTCCATCACCGGTTTTATGGCTTTCCACATCATTTGATTTTAATGCTGCTGATGAGAGCTTACTCCTTGAAACACGTGTACAGTATAACGAAATTTACTGTTTTTTTCTTTGTGCAACTTCGGTATTTTTTTGTATTTAGTAGACAGTTTGTCTTAGATCCAATGATTCCATATCGTTTCATAGTTAATTCATGGATATTTACAATGTACGTTTTACTTTAGCGGACAAGAACCAAAACATAATGGACTATCGTTAACTGATCTGAAATAATTGATAATCAATATTGTCAATAAGTCTATAAATCAATGTATCTGTAAAGAAAACAAACGAAGTAAATGGTTTATATGAACTTTTAAGGCGGTACTTTACAAGGGACTAATAATGAAATGAACTGAACATTAACCAAAAATTTGGAGATGTTTCCGTTTTAAAACATTATCCATGTAAAAAGGACTACTTTGATTAAGGACTATAATTATGAATTTTATTATTGTATAACTATTGAACAGATATACAATGATAATAACGAGTATTTGCTAAATGCACAAGTCGTCGGCGGTAAAAGATCCCAAGAGTGAAAGCCATTTAGATCCAAGACTTGTATTTTTGGCAAATACACTTGTATTTTTGGCAAATACCCCGATGTTCCTGATATATAACTAAATACCGATGTTACTGTGAAATTACTTTCTGCATATGCGCATTTCGGCAACTTATGTCTCTTCAGTGCAGATAAAATCTAAACGTTTGGAAGACCATAAGCTCAAAGATGTTTAAAACCTGCTAGAGAACAAAAAATCAAATATGATCTAAATGTAACGCCAAAATCAGCTAAAGACAGAGCTTTGCACGAGGGAGATACTCCTTAGTTTTCAACAAAATTTACAAAAATTTAGATACTGTAAGTTTCCAAAAATAATCGGCTTTCGGGTCAGCACCGAAGTACTGACTACTGGGCAGGTGAATACCCTCGGGAACTATGCTTAATTACTAGTAAACCGAAGGTCTCTAGCATTAAAGCGAACAGATAAATCCAGGTCAAATACCACGGTAAAGGGGTATTTGTAAAAAAAAAATAAAATGTTTTTTACCCAACAGAATGCAGTTTACTCACATAAGGTGTAATTATATGTTATGTTTTATGTAGTTTTGTCCTTAGCTATATTTGATATTACTGATTATTCGGATTTCGTTTGGTTTTATGCATTTTAAACATTTTTGAATTATGAATTTCCTTTGTTTGGGTTCTAGTGCTGCTGATGAGGAATACATTTCCGAAATGCCATACAGCTCATTAAAATTATTGCAGATGAAGTTGACATATGTGTTATGGTCTCATGTTCATTTACTCCATATCCTTTCGTAAAATATATATATTAGTAGTTAGTCTAGTAACAGGGGTGTTCAATAAAGATATAATTTTAGAACCAACGACAAGTTTATCAACAGAAATGTCTCAAGTGGATACCACAGGTAAAACATATATTATTATGCCACGATACTTAACTTACATACTGATTTTGTTTAGTACCATGCGATTGTGCACATTTTTTGTTATTCACTTTATACCACTTAACTACTTTGATTAATTGATAAACGACGTTGGTTTTACCAATTCTATATTAATTAATATTGGTACTGTATAACTATTACAGGTTCTTATAGGGTCTTATACAAAAGCTTAGATCTTATGGTATACACAGTCTAATAGAAAGGCTTGAAAGTTATTTAATCGATAGAAAGAAATGTGTTGATGTAAAAGATTCATTCTCCATTGTTAAGTATCTTAAGCGTGGGATCCCTCAATGGTCTATGTTAGGACCTTTGCTATTCTTGACTCAATAACTCGTTTTTTGCTGAAGATACTTCTTAATCACATAGTTCTATATTGCAAAGGATGATTGAAACTCAAATTTATAGTAATCTAGTCAAAATCAACGGTTGTTTACGTTCAATCCGAATGAAACAAATTTTTTGTTAATATCATTAAGAGGCTATTTGATTTTCAAAGTTAGAGTCATGTGAAAATCATAGACATTTACGCATATTTTTCAGTGAAAATTGTAAATGGGATTCTCATATAGACAATGTTTCAAAAAAAAATACTGACTACCGGAAGTTGAAATTCACTCTCAGCTGAACCTATTTATATTTTTTTTATTTCACCTGAAATGGCAGTGTGGTGTTGAATTATCTGACAAACTTGACTAAATGCAACTGGAAGCAACTAGGGTCGTCACTTGGTCTTAATTTTCGGTTAGCTATTACGATCTCAAGTTTTTTTTTTTCCTTTCTACTCTTCGTATTTACAATTCTTTTTTTTTTTGATAAACGAAATGGAGCAACTAAAAATTGTTTCAAAGAATATTTGAGTATTAAATCTGATGTGCCCTTGTTTTATAATATTGGTCATCGAAAATTAGATATTCTACATATCAAACTTAGGTATGGTTAAAGCACTTCAAATTATGATTTCTATCGTTTTAATGTCAAGGAAAACTCAGCATATAGTTTTACGAAAATGCATACCATTATTTTCTCGAATGCCCACTTAATGAAGGTTTCAGGCAATTTTTTTTAAATTCTTTTAATCTATGGAAATGTAGACCTATATAATTTTGTATTGAAATGTTGATCTCACTTTAGAACAAGATATTTTTTCAGCGGATCATAACTTTATCCAAAATAGCCACATATTTGATTGACTGTTGCGGATTGTTTTTCCTTTCTTCTTTTAATCTCTTTCATTTCTTCCTTTATTAACATTAAAAATTTATAAAAATTGTCTCTGTATACTTACAATTACCTTTTTTGTACGCTTCTCAAATAGTCAAATGCAATCGAATGTGTTTATTTTTTTCACAATTTTGAATTCTAGTGGTAATCTCGTATGTTACCCTTTTTTACTTTGCTGCTATGATTTGTAATGTTATACATTGTAGGGAGAGGGTTTATTATAATGTTGTTAAAACTTGTACCCGATCCCTATGCCTATTCTTTTGAACAATCAAATATGTTTAGGGTTTATTATAATGTTGTTATAACTTGTACCCGATCCCTATGCCTATTCTTTTGAACAATCAAATATGTTTAATTCACTATTATGCAATATGTGAAAGCAGTTAAGTCTAGTAACTGAAATATTTAAATATTGATATATTTTTAGAACCAACGACAAGTTTATTTACAGAAATGTCATTAGTCGATGCCGCAGGTAAAAAAAATATATTACCGTATATCGGGTTATTTTGGCGTCGGCTTTTGTTAGCGATTTTGGTACAAAAAGGGAAGTGAAATATTAGCTAAGTTAATAGTTTGCGATTTACAGGTTTTGTAATGAATTTATAAAGGCAGTGCAATTCACGCGGAGGATGATTTTCGCGCTAGATTGTCAACCACGAACATAGCGAAAATATCCCGAGAAACAGTATTATGTTACGATATGTAAAATATAATTATGTTCAGCCCATGCTTTTCTGTAAATTTTAGTTATTCACACAACTTGGTAGCTCCTGAATTTGCTGGAACACAATTTACAAATTTGAATTATGATTAAAATTCGAATTAAGGGAGTACGAGTCTCAAAAATTTTGTAATTAGAATTAAAATTCTAACTTTTTGTCTTAAAGAGCACATCTAATAAAACAACTTGAGCAAAACAATTTGAAAATCCATGTAGGAATTTTTTAGATATAAGAGGTCAAAATTTTGGCGGGAAACAGATCTCTCTAGAGTTTTCCTTCAATTTGCATAGAATGTTTTTAGGCCTTTAGATATATGAAATTATAATTGGAAGTTGATTAAATTTTATACACAGTCTATTTTAGGTATATTATAGTGACTTGTGACCAAGAAAATGTGATCCATGTGCAAAATATTTTAGCACTGTTTGAATGGATAAAACCTGAGGATATAGAATGCTTCTGAAATCTGAGACTCGTACTCCCTTAACTGTATATCTAGAAATCTAGATTTTCAAAATGGATATTATGACTGTCCACAAGTTACTGTATAAGCAATGAAAGGATATTAATTTTGTTCATTTAGATTTTGGAGGTGGCAATTTTCCATGGTTTCCGAAAGATACTATAAATTAGATTATGCGGATGGCAATTTTGAATGGTTCCGAAAGTTACTGTATAAATATAAATCAATATATATTATGACTGCTACAAGTGTTACACTTGTATGAGACAATAATTCCTCTGTTTGAAATGTTCAATACATTAATAAAAGCACCTAGCTTTATCAAGAAAAGTAAAAGAGAGAATACAAGAAATATCTAAAATGGCTGAAAATTACAGTCATATGGCAAATCTGCCAGGGAACCACACATAAAAAACACAAACAAGACAAAAGACAAACGTTAACAACGGTAGGAACTCGGGACAACCGGACTTGGTACGGCACTAACAAAAGCCAGCAGTAGGATTAAACAGGTTTATGGGTACCCAAACCTCCCCTTTTTCTGAGCCGTTTCACTGTAGCATCATGAACATACGAATAAAAACCAATACAGGTAGACTGCTAACACCATACATAGGGGAGAGTTTGGATAAAAAAAACCGAGTTTAACCCCACTGCAATTTTTGCGCCTGTCCTAATTCAGGAATATGCTGGTCATTGGCTTGTCGTTGTCTTCCTTTAGAATTGTAGTTTCTTGATATTCGGGTCATTAAATGTGGTTTGTTTCCATTGATTTATTCATTTTTTTACTTTTTGGGGCCATTTAGGGCTTGCTATATGGTGTGAGGTTTCTCCCTGTGTTGAAGACCGTACGATGACCCCTGGATGCTTTGTTTTGGGTAGTTTTAACCTGGATATGGGATGTTGTCTCCTTTACATTTACCCCATTTCCTTTCTTTTTCATATCCATGACCCCAATCTTGAAAGGAGAGAAAATGACAATATGCAGGTCCGAATTTACTTGATTTATTGACATTATGCAAAGGTCATGAAGGTTGTACTAGGATTTTCGAAACGATGAGGCTCTTGACATTTTAGCCTATGGAAGCGTGTAGTTCTCTCTGTAGTGAAGTGGAATATCAAAATGTAACTAAATGTATGATACAAGAATATTTAAAACATACATTGATATCTGTTGTTAACAATAACAAATTGCAAATGACCTGAAATGAACAATTTGTGTGATAACTTTCTTTGTAATAAACCAGTCTAATTCCCCCCATTTTTTCTAAGAAAGATCATATGCGTAACATTAAATCTAAATAAGATGTAGCAGAATTAGTCCTTCATTTTAACCTAAACAGATTTGTACTCACTATAGTTCATGGGCTGGAATAACCCCCGTGCACCCCCCACTTCCGAACCGCACCCATTTTTTTTTAAGTCCGCATACATCCCCTCTTCAAAATAAAACATGTTAAAACGAGCATAACCTGCACGCACTTGTGAAAATTGGTCCATTTTTAGACCCACCTACCGAAATTTTGGAAAATTTCGTTTTTCGTTGAAGTTCCTCTTTCAGTTGCTTCAAAATGTTGACAAAATGCCTTCAAGTTATAAAAACGAGGTATCAAATGATTGCTTATTGTATGATCTTTGCAAAGAACCCACATTGCTACAATTTTTATGCCCAATACGTTCCATAGCGCAATTACATATCAGAATGTGGTATTTTAACAGCCATTGGTCGACTAAAACTCAATATTTCTCCCCAAATTGATGAAAAATGGGAATTTTCAACATTTAAGATTTGTCCGTATTTCATCGTGAAATCGCAATATATGTCAAATGTGTAGAATATATCTGCAGATATGCCATTGAATTGTCCTAAGTAAGACATAAATTGTCTTAAAACATTATTTAGAAAAACAAGGAGTGTTACATGTGACTCTAAATAACCGAAAATTTTACCCCTACCCCAACAAATTTTCCTTGAAATTGGGGATTTATGGTCTATGTTTGCATAAAAATAACCATAACATGCAAAATGTGTGTTGTATATAACAATGTTGCATGAAATACATCATTATTTGGTATTTCAGCAGCCATTGGTCGACTTCACCTCAAAATTTCTCCCCAAATTGATAAAAAATGGGAATTTTCAACATTTCAGATTTGTCCATAGTTCACCGTTAAATCGCAATATATATCAAATCTATAGAATATATCTGCAGATATACCAATTAATTGTTCTAAGCAATACATCAGTTGTCTGAAAACATAGTTTAGAAAAACAGGGAGTGTTATATGTGACTCTAAATACCCGAAAATTTTACCCCTACCCCAACAAATTTTCCCTGAAATTGGTGTTTTTGGTCTATGTTCGCATAAAAATAACAATAACATGCAAAATGTGTGTTGTATATGACAATATTGCATGAATTACATCATGATTTGATATTTTAACACCCATTGGTCGATTAAAACTCAATATTTCTCCGCAAATTATTGAAAAATGGGAATTTTCAGATTTGTCCATAGTTAACGGTTAAATCGCAATATGTATCAAATCTATAGAATATATTTGCAGATATGCCAATTAATTGTTCTAAGCGATACATTAACATGTCTTAAAACATTGTTTAGAAAAACAAGGGATTTGAATGTGACCCTAAATACCAAAAAATCTTACCCGTACCCCAACACATTTCTCCCCAAATTGTCAATTTTTTGTCTATGTTGGGATAAAAATAACCACCACACGCAAATTCTGCGTTGCATATAACAAAGTTGCATGATTTGGTATTTTAAATCCCAGTTGTCAGCTTAAACTCAATATTTTGTCCAAAATTGATGAGAAATGGAAATTTTAGCATTTAAGATTTGTCCAAAATTCACTTTTAAATCGTTATATGTGGCAAATCTGGAGGATCTATCTGCAGATATGCCAATTTATTGTATAAACCGATACATATGTTATTTAAAAACACTGTTTAGAAAGATAAGGAGTGTTCAAATTGTCTCTAAATACTGAAAATCTTACCCCTACCCCAACACAAATAAACTTAAAAACCTCCAAAATAACACCGTCTGAACATATAAATGAACAAAGCATACTAATGTTTTATTTTCTTTGCAAAAGATGCATTTGATACATCATAATATGTAATTTTGATACCAAAATATGGGTAAAATTGAATATTTTGGACGATTATCGTGAAAAATGGGAAGTATCAGTATTTCAGAATTTCCCGAAAGTCAAAGTTTAATCGCTGAATAACTGCCCATAAACTGGGCGCATGATCTCATTGTTGAGATATGGAAGGTTCTGTGTGTTTTCGTGTTTGAAAAGGATATGTCACGGGATCTTTATACAATGTTAAAAGCTTTTCAAGCTGAATAAAATGAAATAAATTGTGTTGAATATGTGTGGTAAGGGGTAATATGTTTGTAATTTATGAGACTGTAGTTAGTCTAAAAGGCTTAAAAGCATACTTTCTAATTGCTTAGATATGATGAAACGATATTTAATCAACAATTTCAAGTAATATATCAATTTTCTGAAGTATTTGCATCTCAAAGTCAAAACAGCAGAAATTCTGAAAAACGGAAAATTTCCATTTTTCATACAATTTCGGACAGAAGAGTCGAAAACAGACCTTTTGAAAAGTTTGAATCTACCTAAATGATCTTCTGTATGTCAGTTTTAGTGAAATACACGTTAGAATTCCCATTTAACGTTATCTTTTTATCAATTAGAGCCTGAATATTTCAAATTTTCTCAGAATTTTTAGGGGTAGGGGTGCTAATTTTGACATTTATGAACCTATTATATGTCTGAAACTAAAATTTTTAAAGTATAATTTGTTGCTAACATATCATAAATTATTACATCATCAGCAATTATTAAATATATATTCAGAGTTTTACGACCCTTGAGTCAAAAAGTCGATATTGTGAAAAATCTAGAATTCCGAAAAATTTCACTTTTCAAAAATTTTATACCGAAAATCAAAATTTTATGGACTTTAATGGTTTTATTTTCCAACATTGTATCACAACCGATTAGTGAGTCATAAAAACTAGATCAAATGACGAGAGTTGTTTATCTGAAAGGAATTGACAGCCTAAAATCGACATTTTCGCAATTTTTTGCAGGGGTAGGGGTAAATTTTTTGTATACCCAGATCATAAAATTGGCGTAAAGTACCCAAACTTGTGTTCGCTGTAAAGCATATTAAATTAGCTCTAATTTGCTACTAAATTTCAGTACATATTACTTTTTGTTTAAAAATTATGGAGCTTAAAAGATGAAACTTATCCTAAAACGCAATTACAATAATTTTTCGGGTGTACTACATGTATAAAAGTGGCCCTATACTGTCTATGCGTGCAGGTAATGTTCATGTTAACGTGTTTTATTTTTAAAAGGGGACATAGAAGGACTTAAAAAACTGGTCTGGTTCGGAAGTGGGGGAGGGGGGGTGTGCACGGAAAGTGTTTCCAGTCCACGGACTAGTGGTATCGTTACAGCTTTATAGCTATACACAATTGACTTACTTGACCTATATATGTGTCTATCTACTGTTTTGTGCAAAATTTGCAATATTATTTTTATTTCGTGCAAGAATGCTATGACCTGATGACAAACCCTTTGGCAATACAAAATGGACAAAATGGTTCATTTTGATAGTTTGTTCCAAAAGTTGGAGAATAAGTATAAAATCAAATCTCTTTTTTTTATTTCTCGGTCTAAAATTGAACTCTGCAAATTCACTCAACATAAACTTTCATGTTAAATAACATATGTTTCATGATTTGCAGAAATTTTACAGAAAAATAAAAGTGGCATGTCTCATATACAAACGTAGATGTATTGAGGCATTTCCGGTAAAAACATTGTATTTGGAAACTTGCAATATCAAAATTTAAGGACATTTTTATGAAAAGTAAGGAGTATCTCCCTTTTACATACATGTAGCTCTGTCATTCGTCGATTTTTGGTCCCAATTTAGATCCTTTTGGTTTTTTGTTCTCTATCAGCAATTGAACTTTCGGTTTATAGGTTTGCAAATGTTTTGATTTTATCTGCACTGAAGAGACATTAGTTGTCGAAATTGTCATATGCAGAAAATAAATTTGACGGTCACTTCGGTATTTTTATATTTGTTACCAATGGGCAGACGCTTCTGCTGGTAGACTGTTAGTCCCCCAGTAGCCAGTTTTCGGTGCTGGCCCGAAAACCGATTGTATTTGGAAACTTGCAATGCCAAAATTTAAAAAATATATATTTATGAAAACTAAGGACTATTTCCTTCTTGCATAGCTCTGTCCTTTGCTGGTTTTGTATTTTGTTCCCTATCTGTTTTAATTTTATCTGCACTAACGTCTATAAGTTGTCGAAATGGCCATATAAAGGAAATACATTTTAAAATCACTTAATCGGTATTTTTTTTATTTCCATTGCACTTGTACGTATGCCCTTGTGTTTACGCATGGTGCATGTCAGCTGAACCAATATCAAACAATTTCATAAAACTTACCTTGTACTGAAGTACTTAAGCGTCATTTATATTACTACAGATATAACTGTTCATTTTTTGGAGATGATTATCAGCGATTGGAAGGAGGGATCTACTACAGCTAATCATATAAACTTCAGCTCCTTGCCTAAACATTTAAACATTTACATGTCTAAATTTATTCACCAGCCCAGTAGTCAGTTCTTCGGTGCTGACCCGAAAGCCGATTCTATTTGGAACCTTACAATATCTAAATTTTTGTAAATTTTGTTGAAAACTAACTCCAGCAAAGCTCTGTCCTTAGCTGATTTTGGCTTGACATTTAGATCATATTGGTTA